>JBAKBP010011733.1:50000-70969 GCA_037953745.1 Lithodes maja
TCGCGTACCCCCATCTATATTACAGTCGCATACCCCATCTATATTACAGTCGCGTACCCCCATCTATATTACAGTCGCGTACCCCCATCTATATTACAGTCGCGTACCCCCATCTATATTACAGTCGCGTACCCCCATCTCCCTCATGTTTAGCCCCATTAGTTTTGAGGTTTTATAACGTTCCCCCTATTAGTTAGGCTATTTTAAGACCTTTCACCTAATTTCTTTGTCAATATCAATACCTTTCGTGCCTTTTTTATCGAAAAATGCACAAATTAATCTCGAAGGGGGGTCTTGGAGATATTTTTAAGCTTGATGAAGGTGTAGGGAGGAAACTATAAAAATAATAATAATAATTTTAATGATAATAATTAAAAATATAAATATAAACAAATCAATAATAATCTCCCCTTAACGCTGTCTATGAATGTTCAAAGCTATCTCGGGCTGAACTGAGTCTCCTTACTATTTCGGAGGTTCGTTATATCAGTTCGAGGTTTCAAAATGTATCGAATTAATGATCGCGACTGAACTTTAGGCCACATGTACAGTACGCGCTCCGTTATTTTGTGTATCGAAGGAAAGCTAGTATGACTGAATTAAGGGCAGATGGTGGATTTTTCTGGCCACACTTCTCCCTCATGCTTAGCCCCATTAGTTTTTAGATTTGAAGACGTTTGCCCCTTTAGTTTGGCGATGTTTACATCTTTAGCCCCATTTTTTGTCCAATATCAAGACCTGTCATGCAATTTAGGTGTCGATTTTTTTCCTGGCGAGCAATAGCGAGCCTGCAAATGAAGAGGAACCGGTCTTCGGCCGGGACATTTTTCTATAGAAAAATTTACAAGTTTATCTTGGGGGTGTATTTTTTGTTTAAGCTTCTTTGGAGGTCTAGGGAGGAAATCACAAAACAATAAAAAGATAAATATATAAGCAAATAAATACGGCCATCCCCCCTTGATAGATTAGCTTGTTATGCAGTACATGTTTCACAGGGCCAATGGACGATTATGTAGCACCTTAAGCTTGGAAATCAACCACACAATTTTGACTGACATGCATACAATCAGCGAGTGTGTACGGGTTCAGGTGGACAACTGTACATGCTAGAACTATGTATGTATGTATATATATATATGTATGTATGTCTATGTATAATACTCTGGCACCTTCCCCAGTTTTCCTTTTTTTGTTTTTTTGTTTTTTTATGGGGGTGGCCGACTCGAGACAGAGCCCGAACAGGGACATCACAACACATCAGAAAAAACAAAACAATACAAAACACAAACATCTCACACACACATCTAGAACTATAGTCTATTCACTATAATTAGGCCAGAATCTAACCTCTATAAAGCCGCTGTCACACGAGCGCTTTTTCCGTCAATTTTCGATGAGCAAGTTTTTCCTCGTGATATTTTGAGGCTTTTTTACACTGGAATCGGAAACTAGATTAAAGGTAGATTGTGTTAGGCGGCTGAATTCTGATACAGTGTAATTTTTGAAGCTTCCAGACCATAATTGCCCGTAAAAATTTCTCGAAAAAGGGCTCGTGTGACACCGGCTTAACTAAATAAGGACTAGAGTATTCGAGCTAATATTTCTACCATATGGGAAAATTCAGCCAGATAATGGATGTGCAAATATACAGCCCACTTGCTCTAGCCCTTTTGTAGTTAAGGGGGTAATGCTTGTTCTTTGGTCTATGTATTTATTTATTTATTTTTATTTGAGCTTCCTCGCTAGATCTCCATCAAACTTAAAACTAAAAATACCCTAGACCACCGAAGGCCGGTTCCTTCTAAAATTACAGGCTCGCTATCGCTCGCCATGAAAAAATCGACATCTTAAGGGCACAAAAGGTCTTGATATTGACACAGACATGGGGCGAAAGGTCTTAAAATCGCCAAACTAGTTGCGAGAACGTCTTAAAATTTCAAGACTAGTATGCTAAACATGAGGGAGAATTGGATCCAGAAAAAAGCGACCACCTCCCCCTTAAGAGGCGTGACCTGTTTTTGTTCTGTCCTTTTCTATCTTTCTCTGGCTTGTATCCATTTGGCCCCATTCAGCCTACTGTTTTAAGAGGTTTATCCCCATCCAGGTGTCAATTTTTTACTGGTGAGCGGTAGCGAGCCAGCATATTTTTTATTTGTGTTTGACAGCAGGCTAAATCTGTACATTTTTTGATAGAAAAATGTCTCCGGCGAAGCCGGATTTCTTCATATAATGCTGACTCGCTGTCGCTCGCCAGGAAGAAATCGACACCTAGATGGGGATAAACGTCTTAAAATAGTTGGCTGAATGAGGCCGAATGGATACAAGCCAGAGAAAGAGAGAAAAGGACAGAAATTACAAAAAGCAGGTCACCCCCCTTAAGAGGTTAAAAGTCAGGATTGTTGGCCTACCTATAATGAATAGACACTATAATCCACACATGTCTTAATAATGAATAGACACTATAATCCACACATGTCTTAATAATGAATAGACACTATTATCCACACATGTCTTAATAATGAATAGACACTATAATCCACACATGTCTTAATAATGAATAGACACTATAATCCACACATGTCTTAATAATGGATAGACACTATAATCCACACGTCTTAATAATGAATAGACACTATAATCCACACATGTCTTAATAATGAATAGACACTATAATCCACACATGTCTTAATAATTAAGACACTATAATCCACACATGTCTTAATAATGAATAGACACTATAATCCACACATGTCTTAATAATGAATAGACACTATAATCCACACATGTCTTAATAATGGATAGACACTATAATCCACACATGTCTTAATAATGGATAGACACTATAATCCACACATGTCTTAATAATGGATAGACACTATAATCCACACATGTCTTAATAATGAATAGACACTATAATCCACACATGTCTTAATAATGAATAGACACTATAATCCACACATGTCTTAATAATGAATAGACACTATAATCCACACATGTCTTAATAATGAATAGACACTATAATCCACACATGTCTTAATAATGAATAGACACTATAATCCACACATGTCTTAATAATGGATAGACACTATAATCCACACATGTCTTAATAATGAATAGACACTATAATCCACACATGTCTTAATAATGAATAGACACTATTATCCACACATGTCTTAATAATGAATAGACACTATAATCCACACATGTCTTAATAATGAAGACACTATAATCCACACATGTCTTAATAATGGATAGACACTATAATCCACACGTCTTAATAATGAATAGACACTATAATCCACACATGTCTTAATAATGAATAGACACTATAATCCACACATGTCTTAATAATTAATAGACACTATAATCCACACATGTCTTAATAATGAATAGACACTATAATCCACACATGTCTTAATAATGAATAGACACTATAATCCACACATGTCTTAATAATGGATAGACACTATAATCCACACATGTCTTAATAATGGATAGACACTATAATCCACACATGTCTTAATAATGGATAGACACTATAATCCACACATGTCTTAATAATGAATAGACACTATAATCCACACATGTCTTAATAATGAATAGACACTATAATCCACACATGTCTTAATAATGGATAGACACTATAATCCACACATGTCTTAATAATGAATAGACACTATAATCCACACGTCTTAATAATTAATAGACACTATAATCCACACATGTCTTAATAATGAATAGACACTATAATCCACACATGTCTTAATAATGGATAGACACTATAATCCACACATGTCTTAATAATGAATAGACACTATAATCCACACATGTCTTAATAATGGATAGACACTATAATCCACACGTCTTAATAATGAATAGACACTATAATCCACACATGTCTTAATAATTAATAGACACTATAATCCACACATGTCTTAATAATGAATAGACACTATAATCCACACATGTCTTAATAATGGATAGACACTATAATCCACACATGTCTTAATAATGAATACACTATAAGAACATAAGAACATAAGAAAATGGGAGTCTGCAGAAAGCCGATTGGCCTAAGCAAGGCAGATCCCTGTCCCACACAACCCCAATTACAAAGCCCAATTATAGGCTCAACACTCTAATACCCTGAGGATCATAAGAACATAAGAACATAAGAAAATGGGAAAATGGGAGTCTGCAGAAAGCCGATTGGCCTAAGCAAGGCAGATCCCTGTCCCACACAACCCCAATTACAAAGCCCAATTATAGGCTCAACACTCTAATACCCTGAGGATCATCTTACCAAAACGGTTAGAGATTAACGCAGGATTACGGGGGTCTGCAGAGCGCTGATTGGCCCAACCCTGCTGATCCCCCTTCACACCCAACCCTTCTCGTCCATATGCTTATCCAATTTTATCTTAAAGCTCCCTATCGTTTTTAATCCCACTATAGCACTTGGTAGTCCATTCCACCCATCTACAACTCTGTTACCAAACCAATATTTGCCTATATCTTTTCTGAAACGAAATTTATCTAATTTGAAACCATTGGTACGAGTTCTTTCGCTATCACTGAGCTTTAGTACATTTGTCATGTCCCCTTTGTTAATCCCACTAACCCACTTGAACACCTCTATCATATCCCCTCTAACTCTGCGTCTCTCTAACGAATGTAAGCCTAATTTCTTCAACCTTTCTTTATACGGAAGATTTCTAATATTATGGATCATTTTTGTCATTCTACGTTGTACTCTCTCCAATGAATCTATGTCCATTCTGTAATAAGGACACCAAAATTGAACAGCATAATCCATATGGGGTCTCACTAATGACAAGTAAAGTTTTAAGATAACATCAGCAGTTCTGTTACTCACACTCCTTGAGATGAACCCGAGAATCTTGTTTGCCTTGTTTCGAACGCTTATACACTGTTGTCTAGGCTTCAAATCATTGCTAACAAACACACCTAGATCTTTCTCACAATTCGAGTTTTCTAATTCCACATTAGCTAGTTTATATTTAACATTTGTATGCATCTTCCCTATCTTTAATACCTTGCATTTGTCAATGTTAAACTTCATCTGCCAATTTACTGACCATTCGTGTAAGGTATCTAGATCCCTTTGGAGGCACTCTATATCTCTATCTGAATCAATTGTTCTCCCCATTTTGGTATCGTGTGCAAATTTACTTATCCTACTAGTTATACCTAAATCAAGGTCATTTATGTATATAACAAACAACAGGGGACCTAATACAGATCCCTGGGGGACACCACTTTTGACTGCTCCCCATTCTGACTTCGTACCATTTATGCTGACTCTCTGCTTCCTACCAATTAGCCATGACCTAATCCATCCCAACAACGCCCCACCTATTCCATGCGCCTCAACCTTTCTCATCAATCTCTCATGTGGGACTCTGTCGAAAGCTTTACTGAAATCTAAATATATTATATCATATGACTTGTCATTATCTACTGCTTCATATACCTCTGAGAAAAAACTAAGCAAATTAGTAAGACAAGAACGTCCCTGAGTGAATCCATGCTGAGAAGAATTTATTAAATTAAATGTATCTAAGTGGTTTCTAATTTTACTAGCAATAATTGACTCTAGTAGCTTTCCTATGATTGATGTAAGACTAATGGGACGGTAATTGGATGCTATTGATTTGTCACCTTTTTTTGAAGATCGGAACTACGTTTGCAAGCTTCCAAGCTTCTGGAACTATACCTGTCTCCAATGACTTGTTAAATAAAATTGTTAATGGGTAACTTAACTCATCCTATAATCCACACATGTCTTAATAATGGATACACTATAATCCACACATGTCTTAATAATGAATAGACACTATAATCCACACATGTCTTAATAATTAATAGACACTATAATCCACACATGTCTTAATAATGAATAGACACTATAATCCACACATGTCTTAATAATGGATAGACACTATAATCCACACATGTCTTAATAATGAATAGACACTATAATCCACACATGTCTTAATAATTAATAGACACTATAATCCACACGTCTTAATAATGAATAGACACTATAATCCACACATGTCTTAATAATGGATAGACACTATAATCCACACATGTCTTAATAATGAATAGACACTATAATCCACACATGTCTTAATAATTAATAGACACTATAATCCACACATGTCTTAATAATGAATAGACACTATAATCCACACATGTCTTAATAATGGATAGACACTATAATCCACACATGTCTTAATAATTAATAGACACTATAATCCACACATGTCTTAATAATGGATAGACACTATAATCCACACATGTCTTAATAATGAATAGACACTATAATCCACACATGTCTTAATAATTAATAGACACTATAATCCACACATGTCTTAATAATGAATAGACACTATAATCCACACATGTCTTAATAATGGATAGACACTATAATCCACACATGTCTTAATAATGAATAGACACTATAATCCACACATGTCTTAATAATGGATAGACACTATAATCCACACATGTCTTAATAATGAATAGACACTATAATCCACACATGTCTTAATAATGGATAGACACTATAATCCACACATGTCTTAATAATGAATACACTATAATCCACACATGTCTTAATAATGGATAGACACTATAATCCACACATGTCTTAATAATGGATAGACACTATAATCCACACATGTCTTAATAATGGATAGACACTATAATCCACACATGTCTTAATAATGGATAGACAATATAATCCACACATGTCTTAATAATGGATAGACACTATAATCCACACATGTCTTAATAATGGATAGACACTATAATCCACACATGTCTTAATAATGGATAGACACTATAATCCACACATGTCTTAATAATGGATAGACACTATAATCCACACATGTCTTAATAATGGATAGGGGGTAAGATGGACGGCAGTTATCTTTGTCCTACACAATTCATAAGCCACATCAGGACCAACACACCAACCTCAAGGAGGGATGGCTGTATTTATTGGTTCATTTATTTATCTTTTTACTTTTTTTTTTTAGTTTCCACCTTAGACCTCCATCAAGCTTAAAAAAAAAAAAAAACACACACACACACACACATTCAAGATATATGTGTGCATTTTTCGATAAAAAAATGTGCCGGCCAAAGGCCGGTTTATAGAATTTTACAGGCTCGCTATCGCTAGCCAGAAAAATCGACGGCTAAATTGAACGAAAGATCTTAATACTGACAAAGAAATGGGTTAAGAGCCGTATTCTTAAACAATTCTTTCCCTTCGAAAATGAAAGGAAGGAATTTTCTTTCGATTTGGTATTCTTAAAAAATCCTTCCCGTTCCTTTCCCTTGGGAAGGAAAAATCTTTCCCTTAAACAGGGGAAAATATTGGAATTTGAAGGACTCTCACTAGGCAGGTCTTCAGTTTTCCCTTCGTCATTTTGTTCATAACATTCTTATATAATTGGAGTCAGTGTGACTAAATATTGGATTTGACCACTATGTAATTTTATTAACATGATATAATGCACGATATTGAAAATTATATTGAAAATAAAGTAATGTTATTAAAAGTTTTAGAAGACCACTGATCTCGGAGGCTCGGCGTGAATTCGAGTGCGGACGATTCGGGCAATTTCGGGCTGCCAGCTGATAGCCTATTCCTCATCTTATACATATTTTTTATTATTATTGATTTTCATTGGTTTACTGATGTAGCCCTTTCAAAGCATCAATTTTGTGCACGGTGTGAATATATTTTGGCACGTGTTAATGCAATAAGTGTCAACATTACCAGGTTTTGAGGCTTGCCAGAGATACGCTATCAACAATTCCCAGTAATACAATACTTTACATAACTAAAAATAGCTAGGCATATACTGTAATATTAATATAAATTTGTGGGCTAACAGTAATAGTGGTCAATCATCTTATATACTAATTTAGCCTACCTTACCAGTACCACATATTGGGTTAGGCTAGGCGGCTAGGCCTAGGCTAATAATAATAATAATAATAATAATAATAATAATATTTATTCAGTTAGCAATTTACAGAGTTGGTACCACATAGTTTGTTACAAATATGACATGTACCAGCCCTGCATAATTCCAACTAAGGATAGCCCAATAAGGCCGTTAGGCGTATTTCCATTGGGGTCCTTGTGGGATTAGGTTAGCTGGGGAAAAATGGGGAGGATAAAGAAATGGATACCTTAGAAAAAGTATTTCTAGGGGGTTATTTTAAGATACCTTACATCCTATAGTAAATATCAGTAATCTGTAATCAGTAATCATTTCAGTTTGGTTTGTCTATCTCTTATGTCGCATTTAGTAGTAGACATAAGCTTGGTGCTCCCTTCTCGCAGCTGTCCGGTTCAGGTGTTCCTTCAGGCTACGTCTGAAGGAATACAGTGTTCTCTTTTCACGGACTGACTGGGGTAGGTCGTTCCAGTCTTTGATGGCGGTGAAGAAGAATGTTTGCTTACCCTGTCCTTGGATTCTCGGGACCTTAAAATTAAACATCCTGTTTCTTGTATTATGTCCACTCCTCTCATTTGCTTTAACAAAATCATTCTTTAGGTACTCTGGAGCTCTGTCATAGAAAATTTTGAAGGCATTAGTGAGCCTGATTTGTTTGGCCCTGTCAGCGACATTGAGCATACCTAGTGACTGAAGTTGTTCCTGGCCAACATGTGATCTGGGTCCTAGGTTCAGCATGAACCTAACCATTTTATTTTGAGTGACCTGAAGTTTGTGCTGTGCTGATTTAGATGATGCAGAGTACCAGGATGACACAGAATAGTCAAAATGACATTGAACAAGCGCTTGGCAGAGGGTCTTTTTGGTCGCCGCGGGCAAGCATCCCACCTGTCTATACAGGTATTTTATACGTGCTCTACACTTACTCAGGATAGATTCCAAAATTGTTTCACCTGACAAACTCGCGTCCAGTTTTAGTCCGAGATATTTAACTTGTGACACTGTTGTTATAGGAATATCATTACAGTTGACCGAGAAGCCCACAATGTCTTTCAGTTTGCGTTTTGTTCCACATAAGATGGCTTCCGTCTTGCCCAGGTGAAGAGATAGTCTATTGTCCACTAGCCATTCACTACATGATTCTAGTTCTTTGGAAAGTGAAGCGGCAATACTTATTGGGTCTTTTCCTGAAACCAGGAGCACGCTGTCGTCTGCATACAGTAATAATTTACATGAGACGCTCAGTTCCATGTCGTTCACATAACAGAGAAAGAGTAAGGGACCAAGGATGCTTCCCTGCGGGACCCCACAGTTAATTGGCATAGGATCAGATATATTATCATCAATTTTGACTCTTTGGGTTCTACCACTAAGATAAGATTTAAACCAGTTCACAGATCCTATGCCCATTGCTTGTAGTTTATTACATAGGATATCATGGTCTACTGTGTCAAACGCTTTTTGTAGATCAAGAAGAACCATACCGGTGTAGTTACCTTTAGACATTTCTTTACGAATGTGATCCGTTAAGTGGATGAGACAGGAGTCTGTCGAGTACATGCATCTGAAACCTGATTGAAACTTATAGAATAGATCATTTTGTTTGAGGTAGTGTTCAATTTGGGTGTATACCGCTCTTTCAAGGATTTTAGATACAATACATAATATGCTAACTGGTCTGTAGTTACCAACTTCTAGTTTATTTCGTTTCTTGAATAGAGGGGTTACAATAGCTTCCTTCAGTTCAGCAGGTACAGTGTTGGTGTTAATTGACAAGTTGATGATGTGAGTTAGGGGGCCTGCTATACCAATGGCTCCATCTCGTAGAAATTTGGCAGGAATTTTGTCTGGTCCTGTGCTTTTATGTACATTTAGGTTAGACAGCTCGTCAAAAGTGTATTTTGGTGTAACATTTTGCAATCCAAATGTGTTTGGGTGTATGTCTTTATCTCTGTAGAAATTTCGAAAGGTGGCCGTTGTTGTCGTGTATTTATTGAGAGGTTGAGGTAGGTTCTGTGCAAGTGTGTTTGCTATGGAGGTGAAGAAGGAGTTGAAGTAGGTTGAAATTTGTCGTTTATCGTGGCAAATCTGATCATTAATGGTGAGAGCAATATTAGTGTTAGACGAATCCCTTGTCTTGTTGCTGTAGCCTGTTGTTTTTAGGTGCCTCCATAGTTTCTTTGGGTTATTCTGATATTCCTCTGCCTTATTGTGAAAATAATTAGTTTTCGCTGATTTTATTTTCCTACTTAGTTTATTCCTGGCCCTGTTGAACTCATGTTTCAGACCTTGATCCTGTCTATGTTTCGCTAGCCTTTTTAACAGATTGTCTCTGAGTTCCAGATGGTGTAGTATGTCATTGTTGATCCATGGGTCTGACCTTGCTTTAATTCGTATGTCTTTCAGAGGAGCTATTTCGTCTAGAATGTTTGTGATGATGGTTCTGAAGCCAACCCATGCGTCATTAACGTTTGTACTTCCAAACACTGGAGACCAGTCTGTATTCCATAAAATGTCCAGAAATGTTTCTTTATTGTAGTTTCTGAGTGACCTTGTTTTGATAATCTTGTGATTCTCTAGGGTAATTTTTGTGGTTTTTCGTGTGCAATATGTGACGAAGTGATCACTTATCCCAGTCTGTATAACCCCTGATTGGGATATTTTGTCCTCTCTGTTACAGTTTATGTGGTCTATTATTGTGGCAGTGTTCTCAGAGATACGTGTGGGGGTTGTGATGAGTTGTTTGTGATTGTGCATTGTCAGTATATGCCTATATTCTCGTACAAGCCTATCATTTCGTTGTTTGTAACACAGGTTAAAATCCCCTAGTATGATGGATTCATTCCGAGGGTCTAGCGATGACAACGTTCGTTCAAATTTGGTCAAGAATTGTGTGTCGTCTGGTGGCCTATAGCATACCCCAATTGTGATGGGTCTTGTCCTCGGCAGGTATAGATCGATCCACAGAGCTTCGTGATTTTCTACATGGAGGTCGGTCCTGGTTGTGTGTGTGAGGTTGTTTTTTACATACAGACATACTCCTCCCCCATGCCTATTGCGATCATTCCTAACCATATTGAAACCTTGAATGTTTATTTCACCATCGTTTATACTTGAATCCAGCCAGGTTTCTGTGATTGCAATTATTGAAGCTTTGGCCTTATTAGCTAACAAGTTTAATTCTGACAATTTATGGTACATTGATCTGGCGTTAATGTGGATAAGATGGAGCCCTTTGTTGGTGAACACTCTGTATTCATCTTTGATTTTGAATGTGTCCTGGCTGGATTCTGAGTTGTTAATACTAATTGGTTCATTTACATTAATATTCGGTAATGAATGCAAGGCACATAATTATGTTGCATAGGAATTCCCGTTCTTCACTGTTGGTCTTCTTAGAGATGCACTTCATGTGAGCTACAGTTTTACACTTAACACAGTTTATGATCCTTTGTTTTCTTGTTATGAGTGATTCACATATTTCACAAATGATTTTAGGACCCTTAATAGCTATTTCCCTACATTTATCGCATTCCACTTCTTTTCTGCTAGTAATGTAAGTACATCGATCGTGTACTGTTTCATTACAACTACTACATTGTGACGTTGTACTCCTTTTGTTGAATCCAATATCGCACACTATACATATTTTCCTGTTACTGTTCATCGTACGTCTGGCGGTGTGGTGATCAGCTGTGCGCCGTGAGCGGCTGATGGTGTGTGAGCGCGTGAGATGAGGACAGGTTGTGGCTCCCCCTTGCCCCCCTCCCACCCCTACCTGTATTTGTTGTTTTATGTCCTTGTTCTTGGCCGTTGTTGCTGTTACTTCATTGTCGATGTGTTTGCTAGAGCTTCCTGTTTGTTTGGGTGTTCTGGTTGCATGTTGTGTTACTTGGGTCACCGATATCTGTGGTAGTGATGATACAGTTGAGGGTAATGTTGAGTAGGTAGAATGTTGGCACTGTGCTGGCGGTTGCCCTGCGGTCTTGGTTGTGAGTTGGAGCGTGACGGGAGACTTGGGTGCCTGCTGGCCCAGTTTGTTATAACGAATTTTACTGCTAGGGACTGTTGAAATGTCGGTGTCTGCCTTACTTGTTTGGTGGTGAGGTTTCTTCAACGTTGAACTAGGGCCGGGGTTGGTCTCTACATCTCCGCAGCTAATTAGAGTGTAGCACAATAGGTGTTGTAGCGAGGTTGTGCCAGAGTATTTGCCCAGTCGCGGCGTCTTCCCGATATATGAAATAGACCAGGCAGGAATGGTGACAGAAATTTCACTCGTGTGTGATTTCTGTGTGACGAGGTCCCTCAATACTTGTTTAGTGTTGACCTGGTACACTACCGGTCCCCTCTGCACATGTATATCAGCACAGCCCCTATGGATGTTGAGAAGGATGATACATAGAGAGAGGGCTACGCCCGCACCCTTCATCCCTCCCGCCATTGCCGGTGAGTGCCGGTAGGCTTAGCCTACAGTAGGCTACATCATCATGTAAGCTAGCCTAGCCCAGGCTAATCTATTTTTCTTATGAATTTCATGACTCATACAGGATTGTAGGCCTAATTTTTTTTTCCTAGGCTACATCCCCACTGAATAAACTAACCTAGGCTAGTCTCTGTCCCTCTAGGCTAGCCCATCATAATGTTCAAGCCAACATTTGTTAGATTTTGTCAGAATTGGCTCACCTCAGATAGGCTATCTGGATTTTAAAATGTTGTGAATTTATTAGGCCTATGGGAAGGATGTAGTATTTGGACATACTACATGGCGCCTGCCTTGGTTTACACTACGCGGAACGGCGGCAGCAGTGAACGCTCGCGATCATGTTCCAGTCTATTTTGACTTCCGCAGGATTCAATAATAGGTTGACGGGGTCCTCACCCCCCCCCCCCCCCATTACATGTTGTTAAAGTAATTTGCCCCCTTCTGGCAAAATGCCTATATATGATGATGACAATAAGTCATGGGGGAGTGAGGGGGGCCCTCAACCTAATGTTGTATCCCACGGCAATCAATATAGACGGAAACGTGATCGCGTGCGAGTAGTGTAAACAAGGCAGGCGATAAGCTCGAAATTCCTCGAATACTACATCCTTACCTTTATTACTTTAGGTTATAGAAAGTCCGAGTTACCTTTTCACTATAATATTTTCCCTGATTTTCATAGCCTTGTACACTATCAGGGAGCGTGTTTTTAGATTATTCGGTAGCTACCGGGTATCTTAACTACAGTTCAAGGAGACTACAGCAGCAGTTTGCACGCTCTCTGCGTTTATTTTTAATTTTACAGTGTTTGGTGTTCAAACCCCCCCCCCTGGACATAATTGTCATCATCAGGAGGCAGGAGGCAAATAACCACTCGCAGAGGGATGATTTCAGAAAAAAGTGGCAAAATCTGACGCATAGATCGTGCTAATATTGCCGCAGTGTCTGCTTGAATATTGTCATCATATTAGCCTAATCAAAACAAAATCCCTTGAAAAACATATTTGTAAACACTAGCCTATTCAATACTATTGGTTGTGAGTACAATTATAGGCTACCCTAATTTTTCATTAGTGTATCCTAGCCTAATCCCTCTACTTTCTTTAAATATCCAAACAATATAACTTAACCTGAGAACCTAAGATAGGCCTAGGCTATGCTAATATACAGCGTTTGATTATGCCGAGTGTATAGGCTAACTTACTAACATTGGTAGTAGCTAAAAGTCTGGTAGGCTAAAAGAAAATTTATAAGATTAGGGCCCAAAATTGCTAATAAAAAAATGTGGCTACTTATTTTGGGCTGTATACAGTATGGTATGAGATTTTGTTGAAAACTTGGGATTGTTCTTGATCCCTGGCAAGCCTCAAAACCTGAATTTTCAAACTTATTACATTAACATGTGTCAAAATGTAGTCACACTGTGCACAATATTAATGCATTGAAAGGACTGAATCAGCTAAGCAATAATAGTCAAATATAGCCTACTCATGTTTGTAAGGAAAACCCCACTAGTCACCAGAGTCCCTCGCACACTGTTTCAAATAAAATTTGTGGATTTTCTGTCTGAATTTACTTTACATCCTTAGTATTCTCTAGTCTTGAAGGTTAGGAATAATTATGGTATTATTACATACAGTACATACAGTGTTGGAACATCAGTGCTTCCAGCAGCTGTTGTGGGTGGATCGGTATCAGTCATTATTATGATCAGTATGGCAGTGGTGGACAAGTCCCCGTCAGTTTTTAGTGTGTACGGGTCAGCGAAAGAACGTGACATCGGATCTAATTGCACATTATATTGGGCTGCACAAGGAAGGCCAGTTAGTGAAACAAATAGTGCAAGCCACTGGTGTATGCGAGTAATCGGTAAGAAATTGGGCGAGGCCTTACAAAGATATTTGCCTAACTACATGATAACCTAGCCTTTGCCAAACTATATGATAGCCTAGCCTTTGAGGGGAGAGTAAAGAACATAAGAATATCACCCAATCTTCAAAACTATACTAATGGATAGCTAATATGATGAATAACCTACTTATTGATGCCTAAATCATAACTATTGGCGATTCATCTTTTATTCAGATTACCCAAGAACAAAAATAAATTTAAAAATTGGAAGAATCTTATTTAAAGGTTCAGTATTATCCAAGTAACCTTCCGTGTCGATTTGCACGCTCTGGGCCATGACCGTTAAGTTCACTTCTATTATGTCCGCTTCTTAGGTTGAGGGGGGGCCTCACCTTCCCAGGAATTATTGTCATCAATATACAGTATATATTGTTTGCAGAAGGGCAAATAACAAATAATGGTAAGGGTTGTGTTAGCGGGCGTACTGTCCACTTTGTTTATAGTCGCACGCTCGCAGTTACATTCGCGTCTAATTTTATTGCTGTTATTTGCCCCTGCTGGTAATATGTATGATAATGACAACAAGTCATGGGGATGATGGGGGGTGGGGGGGGGGGGGGGTGGTGAGCCCCACTCAAACCATTATTGTATCCCACGGCAAAACAATTTACCCAACACCTGGCCGTGGGATACAATAATGGTTTGAGGGGTGCTATGTCCCCTCACCCCCCATGACATTGTCATCATCATATACAGTATATTACCAGGGGCAAATAACAGCAGTCAAATTAGACGTGAATTTAACTGCGAGTGTGCTAATATGGAAACAAAGCAGGCGGTACGCCCGCTAACACAACCCTTACCAAAATAGGGAAGGATGTCATGTTGTGCGCTCGCACTTACGTTCCCATCCATTTCGACGCTATATTTTCTGCTATTTGTCCCCTGTCATTACTGCATGAATACTAGGTTAGGTTAGGTTAGGTTAGGTTAGGTTAGGTTAGGTTAGGTTAGGTTAGGTTGTTTGGTTAGGCTAATGTATTTTTATATCCAAAGGCATCCGCATAGTGTAAACAAGGTGGGTGGTACTGCCGGTACACCTGGTAACTACATTCTTGCCCAAAATAATGTATAAAAATATAAAATGGTCAAATTAGATAATTAATAAATAAATATCGGTAGCCTAGGCTAAATATAAACATTGAACAAAAACTAGTTTCAATAGCATAGTAAATCTACTATGGGCCATGAATTGCAATTTTTACCAAATTGGGCCAGATCAAATAATTATAGCCTAGCTTTTATTTTTTGTTCGCTGAATAGAAAACAAATCTAGCCTAGGCCTATATAATATATAGGCTAGGCCTACAGAAGTTCAAGTTAGTATTTGAACTCAGCACACCAGAATATGTCAGGCTATAATGTGTATTGAACTTTGAAGGTAAATACTTCTCAATAGTGGGTTATTGTGCGATTCCTATAGCCTAGTTGTTAAGTTTTGGTCAGAAATGGAAGACTTGACCTTGTAATTGAAAAGTTCTCATGCTTGATATACGGTACACTAATTCGCACTACATTCGGCTAATCTAATTTATCTCCATCCCTGTTTCTTATCATATCAGTTTATATGTAATTATATTCTTGGATAATAGCCTATAGGCTAGGTCTAAATACTACAACAAAATATGTCTTGTTGGTGTGCATGCGCGATTCAGAGCTAGGATCCTGTATTTATTAATATCATGTTGACAATTCATTCTTGTGTTTGTGCAAGTCAACATAATATGCTTTGAAGACAATATTTGTGGTCTAAATCATTATTTTGGGTAACAATAATGCAAGTCAACCCTTGGAAACATTTGTTTGACAAGGTTTGTTTACTACTTCAGGGAGTTCAGGCATACCAACTGGTGCGCGCCTAGCTTCGCCTGTGGAACAGAGCTACCAACACTTCCGAAAAAAATTCCTTCCAAGGAATTCTTTAAGAATACCGAAGGGAAAGAAAATTCCTTGGAAGGGAAAGGAAAGTTAAAGGAAGGTATGGGTTTTTAAGAATACGACTCTTAAAATCGTCAAACTAACGGGCAGAACGACTTAAAATCTGAAAACATAATGGGGCTAAAGATGAGAGAGAAGGGGATCCAGAAAAACGACCAATCTCCCCTTGATACACTGGAATTTAGACTCGTGGGCTCCCAATGGTAAACCTAAAAACCCTCCGGTCGTACCTGTTAGCATTATAGAGTGATGGAGAGGACAGCTAGTACTTAACCTCTGAAGTGCGCACGGGGGTAAATGAAAACCTCCCCCTGTGCTGACGTATTTGAGGTTTTTCGTCACTAAAATATTCATTGTACCATTAATAGCATTAATAATTATCCATATGCGCCTATTATGGGTTGATTATAAAGGTATTAACCTGAAACAACAATAAAACGAGTGAAAACAGCGTTTGGATGGTCAAAATCGGAGATATAGCCCGCGAGTTGTATAATCTATGGGTGAGGCAAACTCCTTTCCCGCCAATTTCCCCCAAGGCCACTGAGACACAGTCGATCGATACTCTCTCTCTCTCTCTTGCACTCGATGGCCATCAGTGATGACAACACCCTGCTTGCAACTCGCTAATGTTAGCACGAAAATATACCTCAGAATAAGGGAATAATAGGGAAAATAGGTGATAACTGAGGAATAGGAGGAAAGTGGGGAAGGAGGGGAGGTAGAGGACTGAGATTTTGCATGGCCCAGGGGCCAAAAAAAAATAAAAAAAAAAAAATTTTCGATGTAAAAAGTTGATTTTTAGTTTTACTTACTCCAGAGAGTCTTCCCGCAGTCCGCCGGCCGAACTCTAAAGAGTCTTCCCGCAGTTCCCGGGTTAAGGGGAGATGGGCTGTTTTCCTGGCACTTCTTCTCCCTCATGAGCCCCATTAGCTTTCAGATTTTAAGACGTTCGGCCCATTAGTTTGGCGTTTTTAAGACCTCGCCCCATTTCTTTGTCAATATAAAGAGCCGTATTCTTAAACAATTCTTTCCCTTCGAAAATGAAAGGAAGGAATTTTCTTTCGATTTGGTATTCTTAAAAAATCCTTCCCGTTCCTTTCCCTTGGGAAGGAAAAATCTTTCCCTTAAACAGGGGAAAATATTGGAATTTGAAGGACTCTCACTAGGCAGGTCTTCAGTTTTCCCTTCGTCATTTTGTTCATAACATTCTTATATAATTGGAGTCAGTGTGACTAAATATTGGATTTGACCACTATGTAATTTTATTAACATGATATAATGCACGATATTGAAAATGATATTGAAAATAAAGTAATGTTATTAAAAGTTTTAGAAGACCACTGATCTCGGAGGCTCGGCGTGAATTCGAGTGCGGACGATTCGGGCAATTTAGGGCTGCCAGCTGATAGCCTATTCCTCATCTTATACATATTTTGATTATTATTGATTTTCATTGGTTTACTGATGTAGCCCTTTCAAAGCATCAATTTTGTGCACGGTGTGAATATATTTTGGCACGTGTTAATGCAATAAGTGTCAACATTACCAGGTTTTGAGGCTTGCCAGAGATACGCTATCAACAATTCCCAGTAATACCATACTTTACATAACTAAAAATAGCTAGGCATATACTGTAATATTAATATAAATGTGTGGGCTAACAGTAATAGTGGTCAATCATCTTCTATACTAATTTAGCCTACCTTACCAGTACCACATATTGGGTTAGGCTAGGCGGCTAGGCCTAGGCTTAGCCTACAGCCTACAGTAGGCTACATCATCATGTAAACTAGCCTAGCCCAGGCTAATCTATTTTTCTTATGAATTTCATGACTCATACAGGATTGTAGGCCTATTTTTTTTTTCTTAGGCTACATCCCCACTGAATAAACTAACCTAGGCTAGTCTCTGTCCCTCTAGGCTAGCCCTTCATAATGTTCAAGCCAACATTTGTTAGATTTTGTCAGAATTGGCTCACCTCAGATAGGCTATCTGGATTTTAAAATGTTGTGAATTTATTAGGCCTATGGGAAGGATGTAGTATTTGGACATACTACATGGCGCCTGCCTTGGTTTACACTACGCCGAACGGCGGCAGCAGTGAACGCTCGCGATCATGTTCCAGTCTATTTTGACTGCCGCAGGATTCAATAATAGGTTGACGGGGTCCTTCCCCCCCCCATTACATGTTGTTATCATCATATATTATATTGCCAGCAGGGGGGAACGTAACCACGCGCACTACCTATGTAAACATGACGACCGTACACCCGGATACATCTTCACGATTCACGACTTTTGACTGTAATTTGCCCCCTGCTGGCAAAATGCCTATATATGATGATGACAATAAGTCATGGGGGAGTGAGGGGGGCCTCAACCTAATGTTGTATCCCACGGCAGTCAATATAGACGGAAACGTGATCGCGAGCGTGCGAGTAGTGTAAACAAGGCAGGCGATAAGCTCGAAATTCCTCGAACACTACATCCTTACCTTTATTACTTTATGTTATAGAAAGTCCGAGTTACCTTTTCACTATAATATTTTCCCTGATTTTCATAGCCTTGTACACTATCAGGGAGCGTGTTTTTAGATTATTCGGTAGCTACCGGGTATCTTAACTACAGTTCAAGGAGACTACAGCAGCAGTTTGCACGCTCTCTGCGTTTATTTTTAATTTGACAGTGTTTGGTGGACATAATTGTCATCATCATATTCATATATAATGCCAGCAGGAGGCAAATAACCACTCGCAGAGGGATGATTTCAGAAAAAAGTGGCAAAATCTGACGCACAGAGCGTGCTAATATTGCCGCAGTGTCTGCTTGAATATTGTCATCATATTAGCCTAATCAAAACAAAATCCCTTGAAAAACATATTTGTAAACACTAGCCTATTCAATACTATTGGATGTGAGTACAATTATAGGCTACCCTAATTTTTCATTACAGTATATCCTAGCCTAATCCCTCTACTTTCTTTAAATATCCAAACAATATAACTTAACCCGAGAACCTAAGATAGGCCTAGGCTATGCTAATATAACATAAGAACATAAGAAAATGGGAGTCTGCAGAAAGCCGATTGGCCTAAGCAAGGCAGATCCCTGTCCCACACAACCCCAGTTCAATTACAAAGCCCAATTATAGGCTCAACACTCTAATACCCTGAGGATCATCTTACCAAAACGGTTAGAGATTAACGCAGGATTATGGGGTATGCAGAGTGCTGATTGGCCCAACCTGGCTGATCCCCCTTCACACCCAACCCTTCTCGTCCATATGCTTATCCAATTTTATCTTAAAGCTCCCTACCGTTTTAGACCCCACTATAGCACTTGGTAGTCCATTCCACCCATCTACAACTCTGTTACCAAACCAATATTTGCCTATATCTTTTCTGAAACTAAATTTATCTAATTTGAAACCATTGGTACGAGTTCTTTCGCTATCACTGAGCTTTAGTACATTTGTCATGTCTCCTTTGTTAATCCCCAACCCACTTGAACACCTCTATCATATCCCCTCTAACTCTAACAGCGTTTGATTATGCCGAGTGTATAGGCTAACTTACTAACATTGGTAGTAGCTAAAAGTCTGGTAGGCTAAAAGAAAATTTATAAGATTAGAGCCCAAAATTGCTAATGAAAAATGTGGCTACTTATTTTGGCTGTATACAGTATGGTATGAGATTTTGTTGAAAACTTGGATTGTTCTTGATCCCTGGCAAGCCTCAAAACCTGAATTTTCAAACTTATTGCATTAACATGTGTCAAAATGTAGTCACACTGTGCACAATATTTAATGCATTGAAAGGACTGAATCAGCAAAGCAATAATAGTCAAATATAGCCTACTCAATGTTTGTAAGGAAACCCCCACTAGTCACCAGAGTCCCCCGCACACTGTTTCAAATAAAATTTGTGGATTTTCTGTCTGAATTTACTTTACATCCTTAGTATTCTCTAGTCTGGAAGGTTAGGAATAATTATGGTATTATTACATACAGTACATACAGTGTTGGAACATCAGTGGTTCCAGCAGCTGTTGTGGGTGGATCGGTATCAGTCATTATTATGATCAGTATGGCAGTGGTGGACAAGTCCCCGTCAGTTTTTAGTGTGTACGGGTCAGCGAAAGAACGTGACATCGGATCTAATTGCACATTATATTGGGCTGCACAAGGAAGGCCAGTTAGTGAAACAAATAGTGCAAGCCACTGGTGTATGTGAGTAATCGGTAAGAAATTGGGCGAGGCCTTACAAAGATATTTGCCTAACTACATGATAACCTAGCCTTTGCCAAACTATATGATAGCCTAGCCTTTGAGGGGAGAGTAAAGAACATAAGAATATCACCCAATCTTCAAAACTATACTAATGGATAGCTAATATGATGAATAACCTACTCATTGATGCCTAAATCATAACTATTGGTGATTCATCTTTTATTCAGATTACCCAAGAACAAAAATAAATTTAAAAATTGGAAGAATCTTATTTAAAGGTTCAGTATTATCCAAGTAACCTTCCGCGTCGATTTGCACGCTCTGGGCCATGACCGTTAAGTTCACTTCTATTATGTCCGCTTCTTAGGTTGAGGGGGGGCCTCACCTTCCCAGGAATTATTGT
>JBAKBP010011734.1:0-70965 GCA_037953745.1 Lithodes maja
ATGCTTTTGAAAAATGGAAGCATGAATTGTAGTCGTTGACTAATAAGAATGTACTTCCTAGCATAATTAATGCCTAATATAAAAGTATACACTTCAGAAACAAAACTCTTATTAATACTAATTATATGTAGATAGGAGGTAGTTATACTGCCTGCCAAACCCTGTTTAATGTTTTCTCCTAGGTGGCCTGAATTATACCACTGCATTAAGCGTGAACTCCTATTTGGGTAGCGAGGTGGAGTATATTCCCTGGTACACTGCCTTAAGGAACTTTGGGTACATGGAGGGAATGTTCTCTCGCAAAGGAGGATACGGTTCACTCAAGGTGAGAATTGTGTTTATTTGAATCTACAACAAACATAAAAGGACTGTGTAAAGGCATACTAAAAAGAATGGGAATTCCAACACCTTTCACATAAGGAGAACCAAAGGTTACACAGACATAAAACCATACATTTATTTACATACATTATATACAACGTTAGAGCTTGAAATTTACTTTATAATATATTCAACCCCTCGAGTAGTCCCCCAGGTCTAACAGTCCCATAAAAGTTAAAGTTTCAAATGTTAAGAGCTTCCCTCTGAAGCATTGCAGAGGTGAAAGTCTAAGCAGCGTAACGGGTACTACGACTCCGGGAACAGGGAGAAGCAGCGCGCCAAAGCAACACAGCTACAGGGCGGCGTCAGGACGACCTGGGAAGACTCTCGTAACAGGTGGGGGAGAAGATGCCTCACCAGCCCGGCCCTCGGCAGGTGTAGGATCCTTAGACAAAGTACACCAGGGTTTAACCCGTGGAGCCCCGGCTAGTTTTGTAATGTTTGTTCACCAGAACCCGGCCGGTTTTCAAAAGATTGTTTTATTCCAGAAACAATAGCGAATGGGTTAGGAATGAAGGAAAAACCACGAAAAACCGCTCAAAAAGCTTAACCCTTAAAGAGCGGCACGCAACATAAGTCGAGTTAAAAAAACTGGCAAAAAACGGGTGAAAAAAGGGTGGAAATAGAGTGAAAATGGGTGGGATAGTAATGATCCATACGTCCGACATCTGTGGCCTCCCGGCCCACACTAACTCCAGTTCCCCCACCGCGCGGGAGGATGACAGTGTAACCAATAGTTCGCTAAAAGTGAGCAATGTAGCAAAATCAGCTAAACTTCCATCTTCGAGGTAACACTGTCAGTGCTCCCCGAGTGCTACGTAGCTGTATGTGGCGTCATTGTGTAGCGATTTCCGCCTAGTTTTCGGCACAATACAGTTCCTTTCATACTGATGGTTGATATAGCAGTCAGAATGGCCTGAAAAGGCCCAAAACGGCCACAGAGGACCCGCTAGACAAGGGTTAAAGAATGGTCCTACAGAGCCCCCGAAAACGTATTTTACAAGAGTAAAAAATTGAAGGCAATTACCCCAAAAAACCAGGTTATTGCGCGCTCACGCGCACGCACGTGGACTTTGAGAGTTTTCAACCATCGGCGCGGTTGCGTGGGATACGTACACAGTTCCCATACAAATCTGAGCCCTCTTGAGTGGCTACACCTGAGGTTACAGTCGGCGCAATTAGGGTGACGCGTCAGATGCGTCTCTGGGGCTGTGTGTTACATACATCGCCGACGCGTCAGACGCGTCGCTGGGGCTGTATGGGTTAATACCACCTAGACAACATTAAAAAAAGCCATATTGCATATATGTGGTTTTCCTGGGAATCAAACCATGGACACTCTTAAAGAAAATAAGAACTAAGAAAAATTTACATTGAAATATAATTCAGAGTTTATATTAAAAAGGTACATCATGAAAGTTAATATATAAATAAATAACTGGTTGATTTCCCGAAAGTCATACAAATTGGAACTAACAATAACAAAGTTTACTTGTATAGTAAAGTCTTAATATCAGTCTTAAATAAACTCAAGTGACATATCAACATAAAGTTACACAACTCCTAACTCCCGGTCAGTTAACATGCTTCTAATATGGTATAAAATGATCAAGATTAAGCAAAACACTGAGAAGGTTAAATTAATTTACCTTAGTTCCCGTCGGACTGCTGCTGGAAGTAGAGTGAATGGACTTTGCTCCCATCCCCATTATATAACCTTCAGACAGTTCCGAAACGCACATTGAAACCACCTATGAATTACAGCATCGAAGCAATGACATGCTAAATGAATCAATGAAACAGAAACAAAAATAGAGGATAACAAGACGAGACTTTCAAAGTTTAAATGAAGCTTCATATGAAAAATAGAAATAGAAATAAAATGAATGGAAGCATCTTTGGAAGAATTACCGAAACAATTTCTACTCTCACTGAATCTTACCATATTAGGGCGGGGAACTGGCAGAGATTACAAACATACGTACATACACAGAACGCCGGGTACAGTTGCCTCCCCGAGTCTGTGAACTTAAACACACATTAATTATATTTTACCAAAATTATATTAATTCTACATTCTTGCCCTTACATGGCTCCCCCCAAAAGTATCTAACCTGAGGGGTAGATACAAAAGAAAAAGGAGCAAAGAATTAATATAACCACAACCCCAAACTTAAATTAACCACACCAACTTAAACATATGAACACATAATTTCTAAATACTTAAACTATGGGATAGTCTTTATTTAGCCGATGGCCCTGCTCAAAAAATCAGCTCCGACATTGTCCTTTCCTGACACATGTACAAGCCGGAACCTAAAGGACTGTAAGCCCAGGGCCTACCGGAGTAGTCTGTCATTATTGCCCTTGAACTTTTTCAGGTATACTAAGGGTTTATGATCTACCTCTAGGATGAATTCTGCTCCCAACAAATAATATTTGAACCTGGTAACTCCAAACACAATTGCTAGACACTCTTTCAATGGTTGAATATCTACGTTCTCGGTCTAGAAGCTTTCGACTGGCGTATGCAACTGGGAATGGTTTATTATCTACATATTGGAACATAACTGCACCCAAACCATAACCTGAAGAATCAGTACTAAGTACAAAAGGCAATGACAGGTCAGGGAGTTTAAGAACAGGACTACTAGCTAGTACCGACTTCAGCTTCTCAAAACACTCCATTGACTCTGGACTCCACTCCAATGGTTCCTTTACCCCCTTCCGTAACATATCTGACAAAGGTGAGGTTAAGGAAGAAGCATGTTCAGTGAAATTACGGTAGAACGATATCATACCTAGGAATGATCTCAGAGTTTTCTTGGAGGAGGGAGGAGATACACAGAGTACTGCGTGCACCTTGTCATCAACAGGTCTTAGAGTCTGTCCGTCTAGAATGTACCCCAGATACTGAATGGAAGTGAACCCAAACTTACATTTTTCAGGTTTTACTCTCAAACCGTGCTCACGAAGGCGTTGTAGAACAGCACGTACAGCATTATCATGTCCCTCCCAAGTATCTGTATTATTATATCATAACATTGTCAAAGTAGAAGGAAACATTCTCTAATCCTGTTAATACAAGGCGCATCAGTCTAATATAAGTGGCACAGGCAGTAACCAGACCAAAGGGCATGCGGCAAAACTCCATGAAGCCCTTATGAGTGGGAAAAGCAGTTAGTGGTTTAGCATTATCTGTAAGAGGGACCTGATAATAGGCTTTGATCAGATCTAATTCAGTAAAGTACTTGGCCCCCGAAAACTTGCGGAGATCATCCTCTAGTCTACACATGGGTTCTGCATGAAATTCAGTTACAGCATTCAGGACTCTGTAATCAATAGCCATCCTATACTTGCCATCAGGCTGCTTAATCATAACAACAGGTGATGAATGGGATGACCGAGAAGGTCTGATTATCCCTTGGCCGAGGAGGTTTTCAACTTCCTCTTCAAAATGGGGCTGGAGGTGTACAGGAATGGGATATAGTTTGGGCTTCAGTCGCTCAGTAGTACAGAGGGAGATATCATGGGATAAGGTATTAGTACAACCTGGCTTGTCAAAAAACATGTCACCAAACTCCTCAATGACCTTCTTGATATCCTCTTTCTGCTCTGTTGTCAGGTGATCATTCATGTCGAACTCTGAAAATCCTGAAGACGTAATAAGCTCATGGGTAGAAGGGAAGTCTAGTTCAGAATCCAAGTTTATATCCTCCTCCGTGCAGGCCTGAGAAACTAAAGGCTGATCATCAAAAGTTAACCTGGCCTCCTCATCTAGTACATATGCAAAAGATACCTGGGCCCTACGATAATACTGCTTTAAAAGATTTGAATGGCACAACTTAGGTTTGCCTTCTTCATCAATCAAATAATTAACCTTATTCTTACACTCTAGAACTTTATAGGGTCCTTTCCATGCCATAAGTAACTTCCGTTGATCATCTGGAAGCAAGACAAGAACTTCATCTCCAGGTTTGAATTTCCTATCTTGAGCTTTTACATCAAAATAAGACTTAAAATTCCTGGCACTTATCTCTGCATTCTGGGCAGCAATTTTAGCACAATCTTCAAACTTATCTTTTAGTTCAAAGACACTGATATAGTGGTAATTCATCACTCTGGACAGTTTTATCTTCCCACAGATCTCTTAGTACTGACAAAGGACCTCTTACCTGTCTCCCATACAGTAACTCGAATGCGGAAAATCCTGTGCGATCACTGGGCATCTCCCGCATGGCAAACATCAAAGGGGAGAGATAACGGTGCCACTCTTTTGGTTTGTCTTCACACACCTTTCTGAGGGAAGTTTTCAAAGTGGAGTGAAACCCCTCTATTCTGCCATTTTCACTAGGATGACAGGGAGTAGTGAATAGGGGCTTGACACCTAGCAGTCCATGCAATTCTTTCATTAGATCTGACTTAAACTGTGTCCCATTATCAGAAAGTATTTCCTTGGGAATGCCTACCCTGGAAAAGATGGAAATTAACACCTCAGCTACAGCAATGGATGATATATCCTTGAGAGGCATGGCTTCAGGAAACCCTGTGGCAAAGTCTATTAAGGTAAGGATA
This sequence comes from Lithodes maja, assembly GCA_037953745.1. NCBI lineage: Eukaryota > Metazoa > Arthropoda > Malacostraca > Decapoda > Lithodidae > Lithodes > Lithodes maja. Next base: position 4,957 of record JBAKBP010011734.1, read on the forward strand.
TACCTGTGACCTTCAGATGATGGTGTGTTCAAGGGTCCAACTAGGTCTATAGCTACCCTGGAAAAAGGCTCAGTCATTATAGGCATAGGTTTGAGAGGCACTGGTTTTACTCTACCTTTAGAGGAAAAACTTTGGCACTTGTCACATGATCGGCAATAGTCTCTGATGTCTGAGGTGAGACCTGGCCAGTGAAATTGTTCTTTTACTCTGATTTCGGTCTTCCTATGAGAGAAAAAACCTGCAAGAAGACTTTCATGAGCTGTAGAAAGGACAGATTTCTGACAATCTAGAGGAACAACTAAAGTTAACTTTCCAACCCTATCTGGTTTCTTTGCCTTAATACACTTCCGGTACATAAGGCCATCAATGCTCTCATACTTGAACATGTTACCATCTTTGGCCTCTTCTGTCACACCCGACGCACACATCATCCTGACGGTGGCTAAGCTGGAACAATTCTGTTGTAAATCTGCAAATTGACTAGGGGTAACTTTTAAAGGCTCTATGGAGGGAGCCACAAGGGGATGAAGTTTCTTAGTCTTGGAAGACCTAGTCTGAACAGCTTGCACATTCTCAATTATTTCAACAGAATTCTTTGGAGGTGGAGTCAGCTCGCCAAACACAGGAACAGAGTCGTATAAGGCTGGTTTTGGGGAATGAGGAACAGGATAAGAAATTCGAGGGAATACAGCATTAGATGGTTGATGCAATTCCTTCTCCTTGATCCCTGGAACATTACCTATCAAGACACTACAACATTTTATAGGAGCTCTGATCACATCGGTCCATCCTTCATAGTAGGGGCACCTGAGGAAACACTTTACACTAGGGAAAATATCAACCCTACCTAGGTAATCAGATACTCTTACCTTCTCACAATGGGTCACATCAACATCGGGAAGGACTTCTTCTGACACTACAATACAAGTACACCCAGTATCTCTGAGTATAGTGGACACCCATGCTCCGTTAACTGTGCCTGAGGTCATGGATTGGGAATAAGAGTTGTTTTCATCAAGACAAAACCCTATTTGATTGGTTATAGGAGAGACAATACTTTTAAATCTTAAAGGATTCTTGGGACAGCTAGGACGAAGGTGGCCCTTATCACCACAACAAGTTACATTGTTCAAGTTAGCCTTACCACAGGGAGTTTGTGCTGGCTTTACAGTCTGTTGGGTAGTCTGCTCAGCAGGTTGTGCTTTATGATAACCAGTCTTTGGCTTACCCTTTATAAAAGAAGTCCTTGGGTGTGAGCGATGGGCAGTAGTCCAACTGTCAGACAGCCTAACAGCGTTTTTAAGATCTTTCACATCACTCTCTTTTAGATAGGTCCTCAACTCAGGTGACACTGAAGATATTAACTGATCTAGAATGATGTGTGATCTTAGTGACTGGAACTCTTTCTCTATATCACAGGCCAAACAGACGCCCTAATTTTATGGAAAAAAGTTCATAAGTTTCATCTTCTTTAAGACGAGCTGTTCAGAAATCCTGCCTGTACCCATCTGATGTCTTGTGGAAGCCTCTGAGTAGTGCCTTCTTTAAAAGATCATAATCACTGGTTATCTCGTCTGAAAAACTAGTATATATGTCTACACACTTGCCCGTCAAAACACTCCCTAACCTAGCAGCATAAGTTTCATCACTGATGTTCAGTAATTTTGCAATCCTCTTGAACCTGACTAAGTAAGATCAGATGTCCTTTCTTTCACGATACACTGGCAAGGTGGGTCTACTAGCATAGTCTCGATTATCATGGGGCCAACCCGATTTTGACTTTATCTTTGCTAATTCCAGCTCATGTGCTCGTTCTCTCTCTTTCTCTCTCCTCTCTTTCACTAGCCTTCTCTCTTTCTCTAGCCCTTTCATCTCTTGCCTGATTTTGAGCTTGAGCATTAATTACATATTTGGCTATATCAGCACCGACAAGTCCTAATAGCTCAGCCTCAGCCTTTAGGGGTTCTATGGTTGAATCCATGGTACTGGAAAATATAAGTGAAAAATAAAATAGATTAACCTACTTCATTAGTTTTATAATGTTATAAACCCATCTAGACTAAGGGCTGCTGTGGCCAGGTACCCTGATAAATTAAGTCAAGAAGGGGGTTTGTCACTTCCGGGCCCCAAGGACAGTGACAGGCCTGATCTGCCTACCAGACCCTAACAACAAAAATTAATAGTCTAATCTATGTTCCTTATGGCATCCAAAATGAGAATAGGTGTTTGAATCCTGGCGAGGTCGCCACTTGTAAAGGCATACTAAAAAGAATGGGAATTCTAACACCTTTTCACATAAGGAGAACCAAAGGTTACACAGACATAAAACCATACATTTATTTACATACATTATATACAATGATAGAGCTTGAAATTTACTTTATAATATATTCAACCCCTCGAGTAGTCCCCCAGGTCTAACAGTCCCATAAAAGTAAAAGTCTCAAATGTTAAGAGCTTCCCTCTGAAGCATTGCAGAGGTGAAAGTCTAAGCAGCGTAACAGGTACTACGACTCCGGGAACAGGGAGAAGCAGCGCGCCAAAGCAACAGAGCTACAGGGCGGCGTCGGGACGACCTGGGAAGACTCTCGTAACAGGTGGGGGAGAAGATGCCTCACCAGCCCGGCCCTCGGCAGGTGTAGGATCCTTAGACAAAGTAAACCAGGGTTTAATACCACCTAGACAACATTAAAAAAACCATATTGCATATATGTGGTTTTCCTGGGAATCAAACCATGGACACTCTTAAAAAAAAAAAATAAGAAAAATTGACATTGAAATATAATTCAGAGTTTATATTAAAAAGGTACATCATGAAAGTTAATAAACAAATAAATAACTCTGGTTGATTTCCCGAAAGTCACACAAATTGGAACTAACAATAACAAAGTTTACTTGTATAGTAAAGTCTTAATATCAGTCTTAAATAAACTTAAGTGACATATCAATATAAAGTTACACAACTCCTAACTCCCGGTCAGTTAACACGCTTCTAATATGGTATAAAATTATCAAGATTAAGGAAAACACTGAGAAGGTTAAATTCTTTTACCTTAGTTCCCGTCGGACTGCTGCTGGAAGTAGAGTGAATGGACTTTGCTCCCATCCCCATTATATAACCTTCAGACAGTTCCGAAACACACATTGAAACCACCTATGAATTACAGCATCGAAGCAATGATATGCTAAATGAATCAATGAAACAGAAACAAGAATAGAGGATGACAAGACGAGACTTTCAAAGTTTAAATGAAGCTTCATATGAAAAATAGAAATAGAAATAAAATGAATGGAAGCATCTTTGGAAGAATTACCGAAACAATTTCTACTCTCACTTAATCTTACCATATTAGGGCGGGAAACTGGCAGATATTACAAACATACGTGCATACACAGAACGCCGGGTACAGTTGCATCCCCGAGTCTGTAAACTTAAACACACATTAATTATATTTTTCCAAAATTATATTAATTCTACATTCTTGCCCTTACAGACTGATTATTGGGTTGGGCAATCAGACAGTTTTTCTGAAGCACCTGTCAGCAAACTCAAGATCAGCTTCTAGGTCAGAAGAAGTTTGATGGTTGTAGGTTATGATTTAAGGTATTCTATCACAGCTGAAAATTGTTGATGTGTGTTGACTGTAAGTTATGATGGGGAGTTATTCTAAGACAGCTACAAAATAGTGAATTATCCAAGAATGCCAGCTGTACCTATGGTTTGTTATATTTCTGATCGAATCCTTTACCCCAAACTTGAACATAGTGCCGTCTGTAGATATCCTTATGAGCTTACCTATAGTTTACACATAATACAATGATCCTAACCCAAAACCAAAATAAAGATTAAATACCATTGGCAAGCCTTAAGGGAAGGTTTTTAGTTCGTTCCCTAGAATTCCATCAAGCTTAAAATTACACCCCCTAAACCCCCTTTCCAGATAAATTTGTACATTTTTCGGTAGAAAAATTTCCCGGCCAAAGGCCGGTTCCTCTTAAATTACAGGCTCGCTATCGCTTGCCAGGATAACATCGACATCTAAATGGCACGAAAGGTCTTAATATTGACAGAAATTGGGCAAAGGTTCCTAAAATCCCCAAACTAATCTGGCGAACATCTTAGAATATCAAAAGCAATGGGACTAAACATGAGATAGAAAGGAGTCCAGAAAATAATCCCTCAATTGGAAATATTCCCTTAAGCTACACACATATACATTATTATGAGGAACAGGCTTTGTATGTTTGTGTGATAGTGTGTGTGTTTAATATAAATATTGTTATTACATGCAGTACACATTTGCAGAAATACCTTCTGTCCCTGTTGGTTCCACTGTACGACTCTGTGGGCTTTGATGACCCCAAGGACGACCCCCAACTGGAGCACTACAAGCGCAGCCTGGCCACATCTTGGGTCTGCGATCTTGGCCACCAGGACTGTATTGATAAGTCTGTTGCTCTCTACCAGGACTGGATGATTAACCCAGAGACAACAAGGTAACCACTAATATGAAAATGGCAGCACATCTGTATAATGTGTGTGCACAAATGATTATGGATATAGATCTTATCAGGACTGATTGCTGAACACGGAAGCATCAAGGTAGCCACTAAATTAAATATGGTAGCACTAGGGTTGAGAACAAGTGATGGGAGACAATATCAGTTGCTGATGGCTGTGCAAAGTATATATAGTATGTTGATACAAAAACGACAGGTATAACTGGGTGACTGATTTTTAGTGTGTATAGTTCTGATGGTTTCCATAACCTATAAATGTATTAATTATATAATATACACTACATGCGGTAGACGGTAGAACAATGTATGCTACATAAGGTCACGGTATTCTACCATATGTGCGACCTGTTTCATCATTATGAGAATACAAAAATCGCCTCTTGCTAACTTAGATAATAATAATAATAATAATCTTCTGGTTACTTATATAGCGCCCGTCTCTCCTCCTTCGAGGATTCGCAAGCGCTTGGCTTTCTTTAGTCTACCAGAGACCATTACCCATCCCCCTTGCTCATGGGGAGATGGTAACCGCCGGCTGTATCCCAGAAAAACTTTTCAATCTGAGCGGGGATTGAACGCGAGACCTTCAAGGTGGGAATCAGGCACGCTATCAACTGAGCCAGCCGGACGGCTGGTAAGTGATAGGCCAGTAGCAAGACAAACATACACTTTGTTATATATTTTGACAACAAAGTCGTGTATAGAAAGGAAACTCATGAAGAAACAAAGTGTATTTTCTAATATCCTTCCACCCAACTCATAAATCTATATACAGTACAGTATATCCTGTGTTTCAGCATCTCCCCCAACCAGAAGTCGACTGTATATTGCACAGGTATAGCAGCTGGCGGGGAGGATGAGTGGAACTTTGCGTGGAACCAGTACCTCACTGCTAACCTCGCCCAAGAGAAGGACACTCTTCTGTCAGCTTTGGCTTGTTCGAAGGAAATATGGATCTTATCAAGGTATATTATTGGCATTTTATACATTTCACTCACACAGGTTAATTATAACACCCAGTTCTTGTGCCCTCACAAGGAACTCCATTTTATTGTATGCAAAAATTATACATAACTTTACTTTTTGACACTTTAGTGGACAACAATATATATATTTTTAAACGTAATTCTGTAATGCAGTCCAACTATAATATACATAGTATTTTTATACAAATACAAAATAATTATCACAAAATTATCCTGTATTGTTATTCTCTACTTAGGTACCTGGAAATGAGCTTTACGGCAGACAGTGGTATTAGAAGACAAGATGCCAGTGGAGTCTTTGCGGACGTGTCCAGGAACGATGTTGGAAGAGATTTGGCATGGAACTTCCTCAGGGACGAGTGGGAGATGATTTCAAACTAGTGAGTCCTCGATGTTCACTTGTGTTTATAATTGTTATATTTCTATCAACTGAATTGTAACCTTGAGATAGAATAAAGTTAATGTTCATCATGCAAGAAACCATGAACACTAATTAGAATAAGGATGTCCAACACATTCAAGCAAAGAGAGGGATTCCTGATTGTGAATAAGATGTGAAGCATGAGTTATCAATGGCATATTAAGTGAATAGTTTTATATAAGAGTTTGTTGTTGTTGTTGTTGTTGTTGTTCCCCAAGCTGCCTGGCCGAACAACCCCAAGGCCCCGAGCAAGGCCAAGGCCATAACCGAGCGCCCCCACAGAACCCTCCCTGCCGACCACAATAAAGCCTGGGTGACCGAAGCCACTCCATGGCGGGGAGCTGAGGAGGGTGAGGAAACGCCCGGGAAACCAAAGCCCCACCCAGGGCTCTGTGCCCCTCAGCAATTATGAAGAGAAAGTTGAGGGGCAAAGCAAAAATGTGACGCTTTGGCTTCCAATCTTGGTAGATTGGTAGGTCAATCCACGGAAGAGATGCCGTCACTTGAGATATAGAACATATATAAGTAAAAGGAACAGTCAGAGTAAGCTATGGGGTATGGCAGAGATCGCTCAGTTCTCACTCTGATAGACCAGCCCATCACCACATGACTAGAACCCAATCCTCTCAGCAACAGCTAGGAAAGGCCCTAGAAAGCCTCCTTTGGCGGGGGGATAGCTCCCCTATGTCAACCCTTTTCGGGGTTGGGCACCCGCCAGTTATAATACGAGTTGAGTGAAATAGCAGAGTAGAATAACACCCTTGTAATCATGTACAGTACAAGTACGGACCTCTCGACTCTGTTGGCAGCATTTAGTATCCCTCCCTTCAAAAATATGTCAAATGCTGTTAAACAAGTAAAGTGACTATTGTCCAAATTAATCGTTGATTCGGCTATTTGGCAGGTGAAGATTAAAAAAAAAAAAAAAATGGTGAGTAATGTGTGACGTTGACCACTCCGTTAGAACCGCATGGCTTGTCCTACAGTGACTCGCTAGGATCGCCAGGGCAGTGGATGGGGCTACAGTTTATGTATTAGAGTGTGCTTTATTTCATATGAAAGCTCGTGTCATGGGCAGTCCAGAAAGGCTCTTTGTTTTCGCCCATGTCAAGGCTTTATATATTTAATTGTAAAGTATATGTTTTGTCATTAACTAGTAATGATAGGATCTGGGAGAGAGAGAGGGAGTAGAACAGAGTGAGAGGGGGCGCGCAGTGTTTTTTGTCCCGCTCGATGACGTCACGGCTGGCTGCCTCGCGGGGGTTGGTGGAGGGAGGTCCTTACCATGCTGTGAGCTCTTGTTAGTGGTCAGTTGACTCGTAACCGCTGGTTTCCCACGGGGCTCGAGCTAGTGTGAGTATATATACTGGTTCCTCGCCACTCTCTCCCTCAGATCTGGTTTCTAGAACACACTCATCTTTTTTCCCTTGCTATCTATTCCCGCTCCGCACCTGAGAATCTTTTCCTCTGCCTATCTCTCATTTTCCATATCTTTCACCACCTTTATTAACATTATATCCCCTCTGGTTAACTCTGCAAAATCAGCTTCATGCTGGCCAGTTGTATTGTGTGTTAAGGTCTGATATAACCTGTGTATGTTAGTTGTTAAGGTAAGTGGATCACGAAGCATTGGTTGGCTTTCATATTGCTGCTTTCTTTAGTTATTAATGTTCTGCTGGATTAGATAATGCTAGACTAGGAGTCTGATATAATAGGTATTGTTTCCTATGAGTGCTGGCTTCAGTTAAAAGCGGCACGACATACCTGAGAACTGGAGTTGATTGAGTAAATTCTAGTCTGTGTGCCATTGAGAGTAGAGCATGCACGAATGAGGGCTTTTTGCCTATACCATTCTGCACTGTTCTAGTCTCGATTGTTTGTCTTTGAGGTACGCCAGGAGAACGCTTAATACTTCGGTATTAAGGTTTCTCAAGAGAGCTACCCTTCATTATAACGTAATATTTGACGCACAGACTTGAGATTTGCACTAGGCTATGCAGCATGCCATGCGCACCAGTATCTCGTATCATTGACTCTAGCTAGACTTTATCAATCATAGTAGACATTAAGTATATTCACCTAATTACTCTTTTTATGCATACCCATTTATGATTACACAAGCATTTCGCAGCCTAGTTTGATGTATTGAGACACAAACAACTTAGGCTCTTTTTGTTGATAGGAATACTGCATTGTGGCGATTATTATTAGTGTTGTAGTGTTTAGGATATTCTTGGCTCCGACAGCATTATATATTCTGCCTTTTTGTGTGCATAGCCTGCACGAGCATTGTTCCACTGCCTGCCTTTTTGGGTTCCATTTCCGATACGAGCATCTTTACAGCATCTAACATTTAAAGAAGATTCCTTGTTAGTGTTGAAGGAATTTAGTGCACTTTCTTTCATGCAGGAGTGCCTGACATTTATTGATTAAAGTAACGTAAGCTGTAACTTCTCTTACCACCTTACTTTGCATACCATAACCAAGCACCTTCGGTTATAGGTAGTAATAGGCTGTTTTCACATAACATTAAGCCTAGAGTAGACGCACATTTATTGAGAGTTTGATAGCCTATTATTGCATATAGAACTCTGTAGAGTATTTGTGTTCTTTGTTCAATGGGAATATACTTCAGAGGTTGGAGCTAGCGCTTTCCGTTGTAACATTTATGCCATTACTAGTCCAATGAATAAGAGCCCTGATATATTTAAACCCCAGTCGTAACAAATGGCGACCTTACCTAGGATTTGGTGAACCTACATTTATTAGCAGGGAACATTTGTTGTTTTGGAGAATATTTTGCGGGGATCAGCAAGAATAATTTTTTTTTTTGCAACATAGTATAGCCCTTGAGTATTTCCGAGAATTTTTGTGTGTATATTGAGGTATAAGAGTTTGGGGTACTTCTTTTCTGAATATTGTGGTGAGAAATTTTTGTGAGCATCATGTCTTATACCGGATCAGAGGAGAATGGAGACACAGTACGTCATGTCGAAACGGAGGAACAGCAGCATGATGAAATGGTTAATCAGGTGAACTGTGAGGAGGATGCTAGGATATTTTTGCAATGGCCTGTTACTGCCGAGCGGTTGGAGGGTATGGAGCGGTACGGTCTTCAATGCCTGGCCACAGCTATCGGTCATGCGGGTACTAGCAGCATGACCAGGGATAACTTGATAACGTGTGTACTGGGCAGGGTGACTGGTGAGCGAGATGGGTTGAGTGCTCAGAGCCCTTCGGCCATGCTTCCCCTACACTCGACTCCCAGCCATCCCAGTAGTTTGCCGACCCCGGGTACGCTTCCACAGTTGGGTGGTGACTGGCAGGGTGGGTTTCCCCTGGGGGGACCACCGGTAATTTCAAACATTGTAGCACCTTCACCTCCTCAAGGGGTAACTCCAGAATTATTGCTTCAGCTCGAATTAGCTAAGATCGAAGAGAGAAAGGCTATCAGGGTATCTGAGCTTCAGCTTCAGCAGCAATTAGAATTAGCCAAGATAGAAGAGAGAAAAACTATCAGTCAGCAGTCTCAGCACATAGAGCTAGCAAAAATCCAAGCTGAGTCGACTAGGTACTGTGCCGACATGGATGTAGAGAAGTCGCGAGTAGAGACAACGGGACAGCGACTTGGGGCTGGTAACCGTGTTCATGAGCAGTCTCTCTCGCACTTATTGAAACTGGTTCCGGTGTTTGACAAGAGTGGTGTAACAGAATTTTTCACACGCTTTGAGAAGAAGTGCCAGGAACACCAGTGGCCAGAGAATAAATGGGCAGCACTTGTATCCTCTAGATTAATAGGCAAGGGTCTTAAAGCCTACGATGCGTTACCTTTGGAGTCATGTATTGTGTATGAGGATCTCAAGGAGGCTGTCCTGAGGGCTTACGAATTGCAACCAGAAACGTACCGTTTGAAGTTCCGGGGTGTAACTAAGGGAAGAGATAGCACCTTTTTGGAACACGCCCAGGACTTGTCCGATGCTATGGGAAACTGGCTCCGATCTGAGAAGGTCACAACATTTGATGAAATTAAGCAGTTAATGATGTTGGAGCAGTTCTTTAAGAGTACGGGCGGTGATCTAACTTTGAACTTGAAGGAGAAAAACCCAAGAACTCTAGTCGAAGCAGCAGAATGGCTGATCGACGGCTGTCGTTGATTCGGGGTTGCGGGTCCTCACAGAAGTACGATGTAAGTGCTAAGGACCGTTATCCTCCCCCTCCCCGTAACAATGACACATTTAAACAGAAGAGCCATGAAACTAAAACTGAATCCAAACCTTACACCACACCGTATGTGAAAAGTCAGGGGCCTTTTACATCACAGTATTGTTACGGCTGGATCGGCAATACATATTCGGGATTCTTGATCGTAGGACAGAAATGGCTTATGTGACAACGACACGCTCGATTCCAGTCCCAAATACTATATGCTCCAGACAACAAAAGCACCAACGCCCTACAGAGTTATCGTCTATGGTAACGAGGTACCTTAACTCGGCGAAAGTGTACAACAGGGGTAGGCTATGAGGCTAAACTCCCTCAGACATTTATAGGTTACGTTATTACTAAAGAAATGCAATACTCAAGAAACTACGTTAATATTAAGCCTCTAATAATGTAGAATAGAAGCAGGCTAAAGGTATGACAGTGAAATGCTAAATGACAAATGTACACGCCTACTTGAAAGCGCGTGCACTAGAATAACTGTCCCCTACTAACATGCACTAGCATCTAGCATACAAGATGTTCATGATCCAGTAGATACCTAATAATACACATGGAAGGAACATAAATAGTAGTCACTTATTATAAGAATGAATCTATACTTGGAATAACTAAAAGGTTGCAGGCAACAGTACTGCGCCGGCAGCCTACTACCGCATAGGCTACTTCGCTTCTCTCACTCTGTCTCCCCTCTGAGTCCGTATGCGCCCTACGCAACAGAACTCCGGACACAGCAGCAAAACGACAGTGCAGTTAATTGATACATGAAAGTATTAATAGTGTTGTCTTGTGTGTGAGTAATGTGTATTGTAAAGTGTTACATACATAAACTTAAAGAGAGCTGCAATGCATAGTAAAATAAAGATATAACCCACTCATCATCCCCATGTGTTCTAGCTAGCAGGCCAAGTCACAGGAACAACGAGTCCCAGCACCGAAAGCGAGAACCCAGGAAAAGACTGCAGAGAACACAAGGACAGATAAATTACGTTACTCTACTATACCGGCACTACGAGCGAGCTGTAGTCTCTGGTACTACACTCGCTCCTGGCTCGGTAGGCAAATCAAGGCTAAGTCCTCGCCCCTCTACAGACAACTCCTGGGCATGGTCGGGCTCTTACACATGGCACTAGTCTAGTCACAAATTGGATGATGAGCTGGGCATATAACTCGTGAACATGTAGAACGTTCACCAACTATCCTCATCAAGAAGATCGCTGTTCACATTAACCCCTTAAATCTAATACATGTAAATATATGCTTGTCCTAAGAGTAATACGAGAGGTGAGTGCTGAAACTCCTTTAGGACCTCAAGGGAAGGTTATGCATTTAAATAGAGAGAAGAATGAAATGAGAGTAATGTCGTCAGAGAGAAAGAGTGCAACCGTGAGAAGCCGGGAGAGAGGGCAAGGGATGTTAGAATCTCAAAGGTTCTAGGCAACCTGATCATGGAACACACAGCGAGCCTCCAGGCAACGTGCAGCACGACAACATGGGCAGCCCAGGCAGCATAGGCAGGCGGCAATGGACTACCAACCCTGTCGCGCCCAGCTATAAGCGCAAGGCTGCCAACCAGTCCATACGTCTGGCAACCACCCCCCCGGCAGCGCGGCGCATTGCCACCCTCTCGCTCTGAAGCCTAACTCACTCTCTCTCTCTGAACTCCCACTGTCCCATCCATCAACCTCTCCATCGATACCACATATCAAATGGAAGGTCCCGACATGGCCTAAAACAAAACCCACCACTGGTTAGCACATGACGAGACCTTTGCAGAGATACAAAGAACATAGTTATACGTTGTCACACTCAATATAGGCAGCCAGCACGGTACAGTGGTACGGGCGGTACAGTGGAGTACCAAGGAGTACAATCAGGCTGCGTTGCCACGCACTGGGTGCGTCACAGCCCCCCCAAGATTTTAGATAAACGACCTTAGAAGCATTATCAAAATCTGACAGGCAACCAACCGACCTGCTACCCTTAGCTGCCACTAATTGCAAAAGGTGCACAACAACTGAAGTGTGAATTATACATAAAACACAATATCGCATGCATCATGCTACAACAATAAAGACTTACAAAACTAAAAAAAAAAATTCTCGTTTATTTTATTGTTTTATAATCTTTTTGGACGGCGTTATGATAGCCTAATTTTACTCCTGCTCAACCCACACACCGTGCACGACTATCCTGGATCATCAACCCTTGATAGACAATCTGCTATCACGTTCTCACTCCCGGCAATATGCTGAATGTTGAGATTATACTCTTGGAGCATTAGGGACCACCTGGTCAACCGCATATTCCGATTGTGAAACTGATTTAGGAATTTCAAGGGATGATGGTCCGTATAAATCGTCACTACCGGGCCGTAGGCTGGAACATAAACTTCGAAATGTTTGAGCGACAAAACGATAGCAAGAAGCTCCTTCTCTATAGTCGAGTAATTCCTTTGTGCCGAATTAAACTTGCGAGAAAAGAAGCTCACTGGGTGTTCCAAGCCCTCGGAATCAGTCTGCAGTAACACTGCCCCGGCACCCACACCGCTGGCATCAGTCGCCAGCTGAAAACTCCTGGAGAAGTCTGGGGCTCTCAAAATCGGATGTGTACACAGCAGGTGCTTGACTAGGTCGAAAGCCCTCTGACACTCCGCAGCCCAACAGAACTTCACTGACTTCGACAGTAGATCAGTTAACGGTGCTAAGACAGTAGAGTATCCCCGGATGAAGCGCCTATAATAGCCTATCATACCTAGGAACCGCATGACCTGGCGCTTAGTGGTGGGCCTGGGAAACATATTGATAGCCTGTATCTTGCTCAGGGGGGGGCACACCCGGCCTAACCCGACCACGAAGCCAAGATACTGCACAGTAGCCTTTACAAACTCGCACTTCCTCAGGTTCACCACCAGCCCAGCATCGTGCAACTTCCCAAACAGGGTCTCTAAGTGCCTTAGGTGATTTTCAAAATCGTCATCATACACTATCACGTCATCAAGGTAGACCGTGCAGTTAGGGATTTCGTCACAAATATCGTTCATCAGGTTCTGAAACGTGGCAGGTGCGTTCTTAAGCCCATAAGGCATTACGTTACATTGGTAGGTCTTGCCATCTACCACAAAACCACAAACTTGCTTAGCTCGGTCCGACAGGGGTACTTGCCAGTAGCCTTTTACAAGATCAATTTTAGTAAGGTACTTTGCATTCCCTATCTTGTCCACGCTGTCGTCAACTCGAGGCAAAGGGTAAGGGTTGGTAGTGGTCAAGCCATTTAGCCTACGAAAATCTATGCAGAACCGCACCTTGCCGTCAGGTTTTGGCTGCAACGTGACGGGTGATGTCCACTTCACATAACCTTCAGTGATCATCCCTCTCTCAACCATGTACTTTAACTCCTCCCGTAAAGCTGGCAACTTTACCGGGGGCACACGGTAGGGCACTGACTTGAAGGGCACATTATCACCGACGTCCACGTCGTGCGTTACCTGAGTAGTGAGACCTGGGTGTTCGGCGAAAACAGAGGGGTATGACCTGAACAGGCCTAGGACAGCAGCACCCTGGTGCTCAGGCAGGTGACTTACAGCTTGCCTAGCCTCTTGTTCAGTATTCCCCGCCCACTGTTCCGCGGAAATGACACAGTCCCAGCTATCCTCCTCAGCAGCATGACTGTCCCCACCTCCTTCTCCACCCTGGCCGCTGCAGGCCAGCACAGGGACAGTGAGAGGCTCTGAGGGGCGTCTCACATACTCTTTCATGAGGTTAACATGACATAACTGATGTTTTTTTCTACGGTCAGGTGTTGCAACGAGATAATCAAGGTCGGACAGTTTCTTAGCCACCACATACGGCCCAATAAACTTGGCAGAAAGGGGGTGTCCAGGCAAAGGTAAAAGCAACATTACCTCCTGACCCACCGAAAACTCCCGAAGCTTCACCTTGGCGTCATACTGGTGCTTCATGACCGCCTGTGCATTAACCAAGTTATTACCTGCCGCTGCCATGCAACCTATAAGTCTCTCCCGGCTCTCAAGGATATATTTAAGTACAGACCCCGGCTTCTCTTCGCCCTCCCAGATCTCTTTCACCATACTTAAAGGTCCTCTCACATTATGGCCAAAGACTAGTTGATTTGGACTGAACCCCAGGCTCTCTCCTGGGACTTCACGTGCAGCGAACAGAACATACGGCAGACCCAAATCCCAATCAGTGTCATGTTCTGCACAGTAACAGCGTAGCATACTCTTCAGGGTCGAGTGCCACCGCTCCAAGACTCCCTGACTCTCGGGATGGTAGGCTGACGACACTACAGAACATATACCGTGCAACTGAAGGGTTTGCTTGAACAATTTGGATGTAAAATTGCTCCCCTGGTCTGACTGCACCTCACGTGGAAATCCATAACGGGAACAGAACAATAATAAGTTTTTAACAACTGCCTTTGCCGAGCCGTTTCTCATGGGGTATGCGTCCGGGTATCTCGTAGCCACATCCATGATTGTCAACAGGAATTTATTGCCACTACTAGTAGGCGGGAAAGGGCCAACCAAATCTACTACAACTTTGCTGAACGGAGGCCCGGTGACAGGTATGGGAAACAAAGGTGCCTTCGGGATGGTCTGGTTAGGCTTCCCCGTTGTCTGGCAGGTCGCACACCCAGCCACCCATGCACAGACATCAGCCTTGACCCCAGGCCACCAGAAAAACCTGCCCAATGCCGCCAATGTTTTTGTTACCCCCAAATGACCCGCCACCGGCACATCATGCGCCAGACACAATAAGGACTCTCTATACTTATTTGGAACAACCACCTGGTCTACTACCCTCGCACCGCCCTCCCACTTCGATTTGGGGTCTAGAAATCTGCGGTACAATATCCTGTTGAGCCTAAAGAAATCTCCCGGCTTCGCATCCCCATCTTCCTCCAACTCTATGGCACCATTGCTATAACGAGCTAGGCTAGCGTCTTGCAGCTGCTGCTCACTAATGTCCCTGGGCGTCAATGCATCAAGATGGTTTTGTAATAAGACATTACCCCGGCTAGTAGGCTCTACTGCCTTAGTGGCTCTCGCTACAGCTCTTGCCTCACGCGAAGTCTTACCCAACTCTGCCTTGTTACACACCATATCTGGGCCAGAGTCAACTCCCGTGTTTATTATAGGTCCAAGTACCGAATCACCGAGAAGTGCAGCAGAATCAATGTCCCTTTTCCTGCCCTTAGCAACCTTCTCCTGATCCTTCCTCCACTGTCCCCGAGGTTGAGTGCTAGGCTGTGCAGGAGCCGCAGAGCGAGATCGGGTTACCACACAGGCCATCTCATCCTGTTGGCACCTCCCAACCCATTCCCGATTCTCACCATCCATGTCGGCCGCCCTCTCGGCAACGACTAAGGGTGGAGTCCCGGAAGTGGGCACCGCAAAGTCGTTGCCGAGAAGAAGGTCGACGCCCTCAACTGGCAAACACTCAACGATCCCTACATCCAGCTCCCTGCACACCTCTCCCACTCTCAACTCCAACCTCACAAGTGGGTATGACCTCGTAGCATTTATACCCTGCACCACAACAACTCTGGCCGCATTTATCGGTTTCCCTGTGAAGTTCCTCAACAAAGTTTGCGAAGCCCCCGTATCCCTCAGCAAGTCAACCCTCCGTAGTTCACTCCCCCAGCTCACAAACCCGTGTCCCCGATGGCTACAGAAAGTGTCCCGGACAGGTGTCGAGCCTTCCGTACGCTTCTTTACCGCGTGTGCCTCAGCTGCTGACAACCTACCCCGGGCAGTTGCTGCAGCCTTCAGAGACACACCGATACTGTGAACCAATGACACCGGCTTAGCGGGAGTGTTACTAGGGCACTCACGTGAATAATGGCCTAGCTTCTGACATTTGTAACATTTCACATCCCCAATGGGCTTCTTCCCTTGTGCGGGCGAAGAAGGGGCCTGACCTTTAGTAAACGGGAGAGGCTTGTGTTTGTAGGTGTTATTAGGTGCAATGCTTTTAGTGTGGTTATGTGTGTCATAGGATTTGTTATTATCGAAAACTCTGGTGGGTGGGGTATAGCGCCCCTTCTGCCCTGACTCAGCCCTCTGAGCGGCACCGCAACCACGAATCAATAATAATCTGAGGTCTGCCATCTTGGCAGCCTCCTCTACTGTCTTGGGACATTTTTCCTTAATGTTCAGCGTTAGATCGGTTCCAGTACATTTGTAAAACTGTTCCAGATAGAAAAGTTGCTTAATTTCCTCAGCCGACTCTGCGTGCTCGGACCGAAACCAGTTATTACATGCATCTGTTAAATCCCGTGCGTGCTCCATAAAACTGACGTCGCTCTTCTTATTCACGCCACGGAACTTCAATCTATAAGTTTCGGGTTGCAGTTCGTAGGCCCGGAGCACAGCCTCCTTCACCAGTCCATACACGACACTCTCGTCCAGTGACAGTGCATCGTAGGCTTTCAACCCCTTACCCACTAGACGTGATGAAACTAATGCTGCCCATTTAACCTCCGGCCAGTCATACTCACGACACTTCTTTTCGAAACGAGCAAAAAACTCAGTCACTGCTGTCTCATCAAATGCGGGTACTAACTTAATTAAATGCGAAAGTGAGTCTGTAACCCGGTGCCCACCACCGAGATGACGCCCCGTGGTCTAGACTTCTCGACATCCATTTCAGCCTGGTACCTGGTTGCATCCTGATTGGCTTGGATTCTAGCAACCTCTATGCGTTCTATACTAGCCTGTTGTATCTGAGTCTCCTGCAGCTTAATCCGTTCTATACTAGCCTGTTGTATCTGAGTCTCCTACAGCTTAAACTTAGCTAGTTCTAGCTGAAATAACATCTCAGGAGACAGGCCTGGGGGGGGAGAGCACAAAATGGGGGATCCACACCGAGACGTGTTTACGGGTAAGCCAGCTTGCCATTGAGAACCCTTCTGCTGCATCGTGCTAAGACTCGCTGGCTGAGGGCCCAGCTCAGGGGTAGAGTGGAATGGAGGCTTGGAGGGAACCCCCCAAGACCCCACTCCACCCACCGCCCCATCGCCATCACCCAACAAACATGCCACCAAATTCTTCTTGGGCCAACTGTCAGGACAGTCCCGCCCCAAAACCGTGGCTAAACAGCGAAGACCGTAACAATCAATAGCCTGCAGGCGCTGTTCGGTCAAAGGTGTCTGCAAAAATGCCCGGGCATCCCTCTCTCCACTTATAACACTCCCCTCCCTAAATATCTGTTGTACTTGCTGGTCACTAGGCTGTACCGTGTTATCCTCCCCCGTAAATGATGAGTCATTAGACATAGTGCTGGTTATACAATTGCTGTTCATAAAAAAAAAGAAGTGCTTATTACTAATTGCAGTCTCGACTCACAAAATGTTAAAGATGCTTGAATGACTCTACTCTAGACACCCCCAACGAAACAATCTGCAAGTCCACCAATACAATAATGACACAATAAAAATTCCTCCAATATGCAAGAAAATTCTAGCCAGCTCTACTAGGTAGCATAGAATAGTTCTCCAAAAAACATGTGATAGGATACTACTGAATCTTGTGCAAGGTCGCCATTTTGTTACGGCTGGATCGGCAATACATATTCGGGATTCTTGATCGTAGGACAGAAATGGCTTATGTGACAACGACACGCTCGATTCCAGTCCCAAATACTATATGCTCCAGACAACAAAAGCACCAACGCCCTACAGAGTTATCGTCTATGGTAACGAGGTACCTTAACTCGGCGAAAGTGTACAACAGGGGTAGGCTATGAGGCTAAACTCCCTCAGACATTTATAGGTTACGTTATTACTAAAGAAATGCAACACTCAAGAAACTACGTTAATATTAAGCCTCTAATAATGTAGAATAGAAGCAGGCTAAAGGTATGACAGTGAAATGCTAAATGACAAATGTACACGCCTACTTGAAAGCGCGTGCACTAGAATAACTGTCCCCTACTAACATGCACTAGCATGTAGCATACAAGATGTTCATGATCCAGTAGATACCTAATAATACACATGGAAGGAACATAAATAGTAGTCACTTATTATAATAATGAATCTATACTTGGAATAACTAAAAGGTTGCAGGCAACAGTACTGCGCCGATAGCCTACTACCGCATAGGCTACTTCGCTTCTCTCACTCTGTCTCCCCTCTGAGTCCGTATGCGCCCTACGCAATAGAACTCCGGACACAGCAGCAAAACGACAGTGCAGTTAATTGATACATGAAAGTATTAATAGTGTTGTCTTGTGTGTGAGTAATGTGTATTGTAAAGTGTTACATACATATACTTAAAGAGAGCTGCAATGCATAGTAAAATAAAGATATATCCCACTCATCATCCCCATGTGTTCTAGCTAGCAGGCCAAGTCACAGGAACAACGAGTCCCAGCACCGAAAGCGAGAACCCAGGAAAAGACTGTAGAGAACACAAGGACAGATAAATTACGTTACTCTACTATACCGGCACTACGAGCGAGCTGTAGTCTCTGGTACTACACTCGCTCCTGGCTCGGTATGCAAATCAAGGCTAAGTCCTCGCCCCTCTACAGACAACTCCTGGGCATGGTCGGGCTCTTACACATGGCACCAGTCTAGTCACAAATTGGATGATGAGCGGGGCATATAACTCGTGAACATGTAGAACGTTCACCAACTATCCTCATCAAGAAGATCGCTGTTCACATTAACCCCTTAAATCTAATACATGTAAATATATGCTTGTCCTAAGAGTAATACGAGAGGTGAGTGCTGAAACTCCTTTAGGACCTCAAGGGAAGATTATGCATTTAAAGAGAGAGAAGAATGAAATGAGAGTAATGTCGTCAGAGAGAAAGAGTGCAACCGTGAGAAATTGGGAGAGAGGGCAAGGGATGTTAGAATCTCAAAGGTTCTAGGCAACCTGATCATGGAACACACAGCGAGCCTCCAGGCAATGTGCTGTACGACAACCTGGGCAGCCCAGGCAGCATAGGCAGGCGGCAATGGACTACCAACCCTGTCGCGCCCAGCTATAAGCGCAAGGCTGCCAACCAGTCCATACGTCTGGCAACCACCCCCCCGGCAGCGTGGCGCGTTGCTACCCTCTCGCTCTGAAGACTAACTCACTCTCTCTCTCTGAACTCCCATTGTCTTATCTATCAACTTCTCTATTGATACTACATATTAAATGGAAGGTCTCGACATGGCTTAAAACAAAACCCACCACTGGTTAGCACATGACGAGACCTTTGCAGAGATACAAAGAACATAGTTATAAGTTGTCACACTCAATATACATAGCTGCTGACGGTAGCCAGCACGGTACAGTGGTACGGGCGGTACAGTGGAGTACCAAGGAGTACAATCAGGTTGCGTTGCCACGCACTGGGTGCGTCACAGTACACAGTCAGAAAGACCACCTAGGCTTCCCACGTCTCCGTTGCGATTGTACAGGTTCAACAAAATCTAGTACACATCGAAAATCACAACACCAGTAGCCTTATCCCAGTCTAGCATTAAATCCCCCAGTAGACCACCAAGATAAAGGAAGGGAGACACCGTGAGTGTGTCAAACCTCTACAGACAAAAAATGGTAACCCTTCCAAAATGCCTAACTAAACATGTGTTATCTGAGAGCTTCAGCATATAATACGATGGCCGATATATGAAATCGCGCAGAACCAAAGGGAAGTTATGATATTAAATAGAGTAGAAGAATGAGAGGTAAGAAGTTGAGAGTAGAGAAAGTGCTCAAAAGGTAGAAGTCGGGAGACAGGGGGGCAAGGGACATGTGAAGGGTATGCTAGTCAGGAAAGCTCTGAGGAAGGAACTCCTCGGGACCCCTCCAGGATCACACACAAAGGTATGGTGGTCAGCCAATGACAGGCCGCTACATCACCAGGCAGCAGGGCTGCAGAAGGCGCCAGGAACCACCAGCCAATCAAGAGGTGCGAGACGGCACGCACGCGAGCCTACAAAGCGAGGGGGGAGGCAGCACATGTATATGCACACACACACTACCACCCCACTGCCTACATTATTCTCTCTCCTTAACTACAAATTTATACAATGCATCCTATGTTCAACTCATGATATAAAATGCTTCCCGCTGTCACGGACGAAAACAAAGACCTCCACGGGACTGTCTGTAACAACACGAACACTATGAAAGAAAGAACAACATTATAGATAGACTGTAGCCAAATACCTTGCCCCGGCGAGTGCTAGCGAGTGGCCAAGCGAGCGGCTGAGCCCGCGTGGCGTTCTGCTGAGCTGCAGGCGTCACAGTATAATCTTGCATTAGTTTTAATTTATGCAGAGTTTTATCATTACAGGAACATAAAATGCAGTGAATATTTGTTCAGATATACATCACATCAAGTACGTACCGTTATCAGTATATAGATGTTGTTAAATGGTAGGCCTATCATCATTAGTACAGTACCGGTATGCATGTAGGCTACCGGTATATTATATTTTGCCTTACATTGAGTCTTACTCAATACCGGTATCAATTTTTCTTAACAAGAAAGAGGAACATAGTGTATACAAGTTTGAACCAGCCTGTGTGAAACCTATGAGAGCTCTCCAGAGTTTTAAATTCAGCTTAATGATCCCAGCTGAAGTCAGTAGCCTCGAGTTTCCGTGATCTTTATATTTGCTATATATTTGTTTATGCTTGCAAAGAAATACTGGTATATATATACCGGTATACAGTATAAATAAGTAGGCTAGGCTGCTAGGCATCCCAAATCCTAAACCCAGGGAAAGGAAAACAATAAATAAATAAATACAATATAAGATACAAATAATATATCTCCAGTTAGGGCCACTAGGGGTAAGGATGTAGTATTTGGGCGTACCGCCTGCCTTGTTTACACTACTTAGCTCAGCCTCGCGATCATTTTCCCGTCTATTTTGACTGCCGTGGGATATAATAGGTTGAGGGGGACTTTCCCCATCCTCACCCTCATATGACTTATTGTCATCAATCATCATCATATATATTTCTAGCAGAGGGCAAATAAAAAAAAAACAAAAAATAGCCATCAAAATAAACGGGAACATAACAGCGAGCGCACGACCGATATAAACATGACGACCATAGGCCTATGCCCGGATACTAAATCCTTCCCGGGCTAGGTTGCGGCATCTGCCTTGCCAATGCCATCTTAGCATTTAAAAGAAAAGGGCAAGGGAAGGGATGGTAGAGTGGCAGGCTGACCCCTGGGCCCACTAAATTTTTAAAAAGCCGCTTTCTGTCTAAGGCAAATACGGTACTTCATGCTTAACCTTACCAGGCAAGCAGCTTATGTAGGCCTCTATATAGGCCCCTCTCTCTCTATATATATATATATACAGTATATAAATACCGGCATATATACTGTATATATATATATATAATATATATATATACGGTATATATATATATATATAAATATATATATATATATAATATATATATATATATATATATATATATATATATAGTATAATGGGGGGTATATACCGTATATATATATATATATATATATATATATATATATATACCGGTATATACCCCCCATTAATTATTGTCATCAACATATAGGCTATATCACCAGCATGTGCAAATAACAACAGTCAAATTATATGCGATGATGCAAATGTAACTGCGAGCATGCTTCTATGTAAAAATAGCGGAAGGTACGCCCACCAACACAACTCTTACCGGCCTATGTTTCAATGAGACTCAAAAACACATTCACAATACACATACTATATACTGGGTACCGTACCAATCTAGGCCTAGGCTATTGTCTCATGAAATAAAGTCCCAAAAATATAGCAACATAAAGCTAGCCTACTATTACCATGCAATTTGCAACCGCAGACTGGCCATGTGGAAGCTTAAACTAAATATTGACAAATGCCATATGCTACACCTGGGAAAAAATAACACAAACACCAGTTATAAGTTGGAGGATGTGACGCTTTCGCCTAAAGAGCAAGCAAAGAATCTAGGTGTTACAGTAAGCTCTTCATTAATTCATTCCATGACCATGTTGCTGAGCTTACCTCAAAGGCTAACCAGCTACTTGGTACATGAAACATTGAACACTATATTTAAGTTAACCTAACCTAATCTAGTATATAAGGTGACTATTTATGAATGTAAAATTTAAGATTAGGCTATACCGGTATTGCAACATTACCGGTACCAAATTATTGAGATATAAGTACAGGTCTCCCCACTACACAGGATTATACCACGCATTTTCTTCGGCTTTCCTCGTTAAGTGTTGTGTTGGCAGATTTGTAGCCTATATTACGCTTGCGGTAATATTCCTGTCTAATTTGAATGCTTGGCAAGTTCTTGTGTAGCAGGGAGAACTGGGAGATGGCTATTTACTAAGAAACATTGAACAATATTGGGAAGGATGTAGTATCCGGGTGTACGGTCGCCATGTTTACATAGGTCGTGCACTCGCGGTCAAGTTTCCGTCTTTTTTCTCTGTAATTTGCCCCCTGCTGGCAATATATATGATGATAACAATAAGTCATGGGGGGAGAGGGGGCCAAAAGCCCCCCCCTTCATCCCATTATTGTATCCCACAGCAGTCAAATTAGACGGGAACATGATCGCGAGCGTGTGCATAGACTGTAAACGAGGCACCCTAATACTACACCCGAATACTACATCCTTGCCATAATATTTTTAACCTATGTATATAATACATACAGTATATACATGTGAGGTGAAGCTGAACGGTCAGGCTATGGAGATCGTCAACTCTTATAAGTATCTGGGCAGTGTGTTGAGTAAAGATGGGACTATGGATGAAGACGTGCGGGAGAGGGTACAACAGGGGAAGAGGGTTGTAGGAACGCTGAAAGCAGTAACAAGAAATAGGGTGGTCAGTATGGAAGTGAAGAAGTCCTTGCATGACAGTGTGGTAATCCCAACACTGACTTGCGGAAGCGAAGCATGGACGTTGGTTGAGAGACTCAGACCAAGAGTGAGAGCAGTGGAAATGAATTACTTAAGAAGTGCGTGCGGAGTTACATGGAGGGATAGATAGACTAATGAGGAATTAAGAAGGAGGTGTGGTGTGGAGGTAAATGTGCTGGAAAGTGTGAAAAGGAACAACTTGAGATGGTTCGGCTATATGGAACGTATGGAAAGCGAGAGAATGACTAAGAGGGTGTACGAGAGTGAGGTGGAGGGACAGAGAGGGAGAGGTAGACCAAAAGAGAGGTGGAAGGATGGAGTGAGGAAGTATATGAACGAAGGCGGTGCTGGTTGGGGGGAGGGGCGTCGACTGACTGGGGACAGAGGTGCATGGGGGTGGTTCGTTAGTGGCCACCCCTTCGGGGATTACGGCATCAGGCAATATAGATAGATAGATAGATATATATACTCAGGCACACACCCCAATGCTGGGGGCGGCCGACTCAAAACAGAGCCCGAACAGAAACCTGTAAAGTTCCAATTCTTAGGGTCCGGGACCACTTTCGCATTCTCTTGCCCCTTTTTCTGTCTCGTTGAGTAGGAGAATTTTACAAGGGAGGTCCTGGGAGGAGGATTCCTAGTCTCCTGCTCCCAAACCAAAACTTAACCTAGTATATTTGACTATTTATGAATGTAAGATGTAAACATATATACATCAATTCTGTACACCAATTTCTTCAAGCAGAATCCCCTACTCTCCTTTTTTTGACAGAGACTCAAGTAACATCCACATCTGACACGTCTAGATTTAATTTTCCAGGTTATCAACTGCTCCAAAATTTCAGACCTAAAGGAGGTGTATGTTGCTTCGCAAAATCTGAAATTGCCCTGGAGGAGGTTACTAGTTTCAATTGTCCCTATTTTGATTATTCTATATATATAAATTAATTTCTGCTGGTAAATTTAAATACATATGTTGCATCTACCGTTCCCCAAATACTCCTCCAGAGCAAAGTCTTTTTGATTCTCTGTCCTCACAACTCAGTGTCCTCAACTTAAATGCTTCTTCTGAAATCACTGTGTTGGGTGATTTTAATGTCCATAATGTTGAATGGCTCACTCATTCAGCCAGGACTGATGATGCTGGTCTTGAATGTGAGCTATTTGCAGACTCATTTAATCTCACTCAACTAGTCAACCAACCCACCCGTGTACCAGATAATCCTAATCATAATTCCCACCTACTGAACTTATTTTTAACAACCAATTCAGAAAATTATGATGTTACAGTGAGGTCCCCGCTTGGATCTTCTGATCACTGTCTGATACAGGCCACCTGTCTATCACCTACCACACCTTCCCACTCTGAACCTGTTTTGGTGACTAAATGGCATTACGATAGGGCAGACTGGGAGGGTCTTCAAGGTTTCTTTATTGATATTCCCTGGACCTCTTCCTTTTCTAATGATGCTCACTCCACCTTGAGCCACATACAAGATTTTGTAAAAATTGGAATGGAAACTTTTATTCCTCATCAAAAGTACAGTAAAAGATCTAATTCACCTAAATGGTTTGACAATAATTGTGCTAGAGTAACTGAACAAAAAGCAATAGCCTAAAATGCATACACAAGATCAAAAACTCATGAAGCCTTTAATTACTTTAGAAACATCAGAAATCATGCCAAAACTGTATTAAACCTAACTAAATCAAACTTTCTCCACAAGCAGGCAAATAAACTTCTAAATAATTCAAATGATAACAAAATATTTTGGTCTACTCTTAACTCATTTAAATCCAACTTCACTACTGCTTCATCCATTCCACCATTAAAATCTCCGACTGGCAATCTTGTAAGTGACCCACGAGGTAAAGCTAACCTTCTTGCAGATATTTTCTCCACCAACTCAACCTTAGATGAAATAAATCAAGATGTCCCTGTACTTAATTTTAATTCGCCTGAAATTCCCTCACTTAACCCGGGAGCTGCAGGGAGACTCTTAAGAGTTCCCCCGGCGGACTGTGGGGAGACTCTTAAGAGCAGAGCTTTTGAACGCGTACCAAAACCGCGCGTTTATAGCCAGGCGGCTGAAAATTGTTGTGGGTATAGTACTACATGTCAACTCTCGACACCACCCCGCCAAACGCTCGCCCCGCACTCGTGCAAGCACCACCGCGCCAGTAACCACGCACTAGTCATGGAGCCCACACGTCCCTCACGCTCGCTCCCTGATGACACAACCAGCCCTCCTTCTGGTGGTGTTAGCCGCCGTGGAAGGCAGAGGGTGGCTGCTAAAGACCCTACCTACCAGTACGACACGCCCTACAGCTCGGAGGACGAAATACCTGCACCCAAAGCACGAAAAACACGTGCAAGCACGACAAAGGTACAGAGGTCATTGGTGTTTCGGGATACTGCCACCACGACCCAGGCCACTGCAACAACCACTACCACCACCACTGCCACCCCTGCCACCCCTACCACCGGTACCAGCGACGCAGGAGGCCGCCCTAGGGCTGCAGAACCTGTGGGGGCAGGAAAAATTAAAGGCACGGGCGTAGGGAAGAGAACCCGTACGCCAGCCACAGTGCCCCTACCACCACCAGCCGCCCCTGGCCCGGCTGCCCCTGCCGCCCCTGCTGCCCCTGCCGCCCCTGCCCAAGGAACAGGGAAGGGGAAGGGGAAGGGGAAAGGGAGAGGGAAAGCGACTGCTGGCCCTGCTGGCCCTGGTGTCCCTGCCAGCCCTGCTGCCCCTGTTGCCCCTGCTGCCCCTGTTGCCGATGCCGCCCCTGCCCAAGGAACAGAGAGAAGGGCGACAGGCACCACCATCATCTTGCCATCAAGGCCACGCACCACTGCTGCCCCTGCCGCCGCCCCTGCCACAGCCTCTGCTGTCCCTGTCCATAAGACTCCCGCACGTGCAAAAGTGACCCGGAAAACTCTTACACCATCAAAGTATGCCGCCCTGCTGTTTGATGGTGATTCGCAGGACATTGGCAGCCCGGGTTTCGACGACGAAGCCCTAGCACGGGACCAAGGGTGGGGGGATTTGGGAGTGGACAGTGGGAGTGAGTCCGACGTCGGTGACGAGAATGAGGAAGGGCATCGTCTGTCAAGTGAAGAGGAGGGTGATGATGAAGTGCTGTATCGCGACCATGGAAGCGATATTTCAGACGATGAAGGCGACGCAGACGACATTCCGATCCCTGGGCTGCCTTCGTTCGGGTGGTCTGACGGGGTCAATTTTGTACCTGACGTGCCCCAGTTCAATCCTGGGACGTCAGGAACAACTGACGACTGGCCCTGTGACGATCAAGCGAACGAAAGCGACTTCTTCCTCGCTTTTTTCGATATGGAGGTAATGACGTACATCGTTGCCCAAACAAACGCATACTACAGGTGGGTGTTTGGCAGATTGGACGTCCTTTCTCCAAAAGCGAGAATACGAGGCTGGGTGGATACGACTGTGGAAGAATTTATGACGTTCTTTGCCTTGTTGTTCCTCATGTCTCTGATCAAGAAGCATGTGTTGCAACACTATTGGAAGCACGACCCTCTCATCGCCACCCCAACTTTCAATAAGTTCATGAATCGTGACAGATTTTTGTTGCTGCTAAGATTTATGCACTTTGCAGACAACGAAAATCCTAACAGGATTGACAGGATATGGAAGTTCGGTATGTGTTCACCATGTTGTTGGAGAGGTATAGGAAATACTTTTACCCCTTCCTCAATTTGGTGATTGATGAGTCGTTCGTGCTCTTCAAAGGACATCTTGTTTTCAAGCAGTATATCCCCTTGAAAAGGCATAGGTTCGGAATCAAGCTCTTCGTTTTGCGTGACTGCGAAACTGGAATAGTGCTTGACATGATCGTGTACACAGGCACTGACATTGACATACCGAGAGCCGCTGCCAATGACCCCATGGGCATGTCAGGTGCCATCATCAGGAAAATGTTGGCACCTTACCTGGGCAAAGGCCACATCATCTACACTGACAACTGGTATACTTCTCCGGCTCTCTGCCAGTTTCTTCATGACAACCAAACGGGGTCATGTGGGACTGTCAGAAAGACAAGAAAGTTTATGCCAAAGTTCACAGGTGATGTCATTCCTCTCACAGATGCCTCCTCCAGTGACACACCTTCAGAAGACGACCTGGCCCAGGAACACCGCGAAAGGCATGTGCGAAGAAGGCGACGAAAGGGGCAGAAATTCAAGCAGCTCGAGAAGTGTGGGAAACTGATAGCCCTGAAGTGGAAAGATAAGCGAGACATCCACCTGCTTTCCACCGTCCACACAGGTGCCCAGGTGGATTCTGGCAAAATCCACTACCGAACCAGGAAGACCATCTACAAGCCCGACATGGTAGTGGACTATACCAAGAACATGCGCCTGGTGGACAAGTCTGACTGTCAGCTGTCAGGCGTTGAGTGTCTGAGGAAGACTGCGAAGTGGTATCACAAGCTCTTCCTCCACCTAGTTGATATAACGATGCTGAATGCCTACAACTTGTGGTTGGTGAAAAAGGATATGGCCCCAAACCAGAAGCTGAAATTCCGGGAGTTCATTTACAACATCTCATACCAACTCCTGGAGAAGTATGGCACCACCACTCACAGACGTACGGCATGGCGTGGGGATCACGTTCCTGACCGCATCCAGCTGGGTGTCGAAAGACACTACCCAATCAACACTGAGATGCTTGGCACTCGTCGCAGGCAGGCGCAGTGCACCGTCTGCAGCACCAGTGTCAGGAAACCCCATGTCACCAAAAGAGTCACCTCAATGTGCGCCGAGTGCAAAGTTCCACTCTGCCTGGGTGACTGCTTCAGGGACTACCACACCTTCAAGAATTATTGAGTGTCGCCCTGCCCTGCCCTGCCCTGGACTCGCCCCGTGCCCTGCCCTGGACTCGCCCCCTGCCCCGCCCTGTCCTGGACTCGCGCCCTACCTTACCTGACCTCACCTAATTGATCACGCTACCTCATAATGTAACATATATATTATATAATGTATAAGTTCCAAAGATGTCCCTGTGATATAGCTTTTACATTATATAATTGTATGTTTCATTATTTAGTTTATAAGTTTCAAAGATTTACATGTAATATTCCTTATTTTTTTAGTATATCAATATATATGTTTGTTATTAGCCAAAGTAATGTGTATATAATTATTTTCTTACCTCAAATGAATTGTACAAAAATAAATATGTTTCAATAAATCCTGTCAAACCTACTAAGCTAATAAAAAAAAACAATAAAAAAAAAAAAAAACAAGGTCATGTCATTGTATTCTTACAATATGATATATTCTATGAATATTTCATATTGTTTGAATACAATGGCATGATCTTGTAAAAAAAAAAAATGTATCAAAAATGTTCTAGACAATATAAAACCTTCCCCATAACCGCCTCCTGGATTCGATCCCACTACCCTACCACACTTTGAGTTTTCCAGTCCGCGACCTTACCAACCATGCCACAGGAGCTCATACCAAATATCACTCAAAACTTTGTGTCTACAATCGAAATGACAATATAAAAAAAAAAAAAATTATCCCACCAATTTACGTTTGTAAATTGATGGGATTATCAATTATATCATGCCAAGGTTTATAAAAGTTTGTCTCTGTCAAGAATTAGTAATTATATAACTTTATTCTGTCAAAAATTGCCCAAACACTCAGCAAAATTGCCCCTCTCAGTGTGACTCCACTCATTTTCACACGGTCAAGCGGTGACCCTTGCCGCTCCTTTATGCCCCAGCTACACCAGCAACAGCAGCTCTGTCTGGGAACAAAATTTGTATAAATACAATAATGGATAAAATACTCTTCACAAATACATTTGTATTGTATAATATTGTAAATAAAAATTAATAATAACTGTGTGGGTGTCAAAAATTGCTCATCCAGCTTTCTTATGTCTCGCCTACGCGCGTATATTTGATTATACATAGTCATGACTGTCATACAAATAATTGCAGTAGGTCTCGAATATACATTTATATTGCATATTGTCTTGGAAATAAATAAGTATACGTTTCTCTGGTGGCAATCTACCCTTTCGCAAGTGTAAGGAGACACCAGTCTATATTTAGCCCTCTATCACAAAAGGCAATCTGCCTGTGTTTACTGACCACCGTCGCTGGTGGTCTATAATATAGTACTTTATTTACAGTCAATGGCCTACATGTTTCTGTGGTATTTCACATGTATCTAAAATGCAATGTCTGCTTGCATAAAAATGCAATTCTGGAGTCCATTTATATGTACGACATACGCATGTCTCAGTCTCTCTCTCTCTCTCTCTCTCTCTCTCTCTCTCTCTCTCTCTCTCTCCATTCCTGACTCATGTTATTGTAAAACTCTTGGTGGCAACAAACACCAGACACCTGGTAGACATAAGGTTCAAAATCCCAAGACATCAATACGCCTCGGGCGCCTCCACAATTGTCACACAGCTGGCTATCTATCTAGAGATCTGCCTGCCTTCCTTCTATCCAGGACTCACTCACTCACTCCCTCCCTCCTACCCAGCCACCCCCACCCACCCTTTCAGGCTTCCGTCTGCTAGAAACACATTCACAATTTGCGTAAATATCGCATCAATTGGGCTATATGCGGTATATTCCTTGTTATATGGGACGCCTACATACGTACACGTCTTTATTATAGCATGACAGTGCTCTAAATACAAGATTTACGTGATATTTATGGCGTAACACACCATCTCCCCCTTTCATTCCCAGCACAACTCACTCACACCTTGGTTCACGCATAGAAACTCATTGATAATGTGCGTAAATATCGCATGAATTGGTCTATATGCGGTATATATTTTGATATATGGCATGTATACATACGTAGAAGTCTGTATTATAGCATGACAGTGCTCTACGTATAAGATATAAGTGACATGTATGGCGTAAACCACACTCTCAGCTCATAAATTGCCGCCAAACCTCCAACACATCTTCATTCCCGCCTAAAAATTCTCTTATAATTCCCTTATATATTGCAATTTTTGGTCACTATGAGGCATATTCATTGTTATATGGGTGGCCTACACAAGTATACATACTCTACATAGCCTAAAAGGGCTCAAAAAAGGAGATATACGTGATAATACGCGGTAACCAACCCCCTCCTCCTATCCCCTGGGCGCGTGAAAATTCGGCAGGGAAATCTCGCCGCTAGATGACAATCTAGCCGCGCGGTGCCATTCGCTCCACATTTTTCAACTACGGACCGTTCCCCCACCCCCCCCAGACATTTTTTGGGGGGTCAAACATATATGGGCCGATGCACGCAAACATTCCCTACACGATGATGTACTTTTTATCGAAATTGGCAATGGGTCCCAAAATCATCATAGGTGCGCACAGTCTTACCCTGTAGAAAACCCCCTGTGCGCCGTGGAGAGGTTAAGATCCACACCAGACATATCAAAACTATTTTGCAGAATCTCTCAGTAGATAAGGCTCCTGGTCCAGATGAAATTCCTCCAATAGTTGTTGTTGTTGTTGTTGTTCCCCAGGCTGCCTGGCCGAACAGCCCCAAGGTCCCGAGCAAGGCCAAGGCCATAGAGCGCCCCCACAAAACCCTCCCTGCTTACCACTAACAAAACCCAGGTGACCGAAGCCACTCTAAGGCAGGGATCTGAGGAGGGCGCGGAAACGCCCGGGAAACCAAAGCCCCACCCAATGCCCTGTGCCCCTCAGCAATTAGAAGGGAAAGTTGAGGGGCAAGGGAAAAATGTGACGCTTTGGCTCCCAATCTGCCAACTTTTAGGTTGGCAGTAGGGAGGTCGATCCACGGAAAAGACGCCGTCACTTGAGATCTAGAAGATATATAAGTAAAAGGAACAGTCAGAGTAAGCTATGGGTATGGCAGAGATCGCTCAGCTCTCACTCTGATAGACCAGCCCATCACCACTAGTACTTAAGAATTGCTCCTTGGTGCTCGCTCCTGTATTGGCAAAAAATTTCCGTCTGTGTACTCATACCTCATGCTTCCCAGTACCCTGGAAAGAAGCAAACATCCATCCAGTTCCTAAAAAAGGTGCCTCTTCAGATCCATCAAACTACAGACCAATAGCTATAACTTCCACTCTTGGTAAAGTCTTTGAAATTATATTAAATAATCACATAATTAAGCATCTTGAGAATAATAAATTAATCAGTGATAGGCAATATGGTTTTAGACGATGTCGATCAACTGCAGACATGCTTTGCATTCTTACGCATCAAATCAACCAAGCTACAGACCAACATGGTGAAACACATATATCTGGATATATCAAAGGCATTTGATAGAGTCTGGCATCAATCCTTATTGTCGAAGATGTCACACTACGGCCTTGCATCATTAGTTCCACTAATTTCTTCTTATCTTCATAACAGAAAAATATGTGTAATGGTAGATGGCCTTTATTCTCAATTTCCATCAATAAATGCTGGTGTTCCCCAGGGATTAGTTTTGGCCCCAATTCTGTTCCTCATTCATATCAATGATCTCATATCTACAACTCATAATCCAATACATTCCTACGCAGATGACTCAACACTCCACAGTTCCTTCACATTTACCAATTCTTTCACCCAACCCGATCTTATAAATTCAAAAATAAACACTGCAATTTCTCTGAACCAGGACCTTTCTAGAATTAATGGATGGGGACAAAAGAATCTAGTTTCCTTTAATGCACAGAAAACCAAATACATTCAATTTTCTTACCGACAGAATCTCACTGACTCCCATATATTTTTTAATGGTGTAAATATTCCCACTTCCCCTAGTATTGACATTCTCGGTGTAACATTAACTACTAACTTGAGCTGGACACATTATGTTAGAAGCATTGCTAAGAATGCCTCTAAAAAACTGGGACTCCTGTACAGAGTTCGAGAATTCTTCACTGACGAGCAGTTGGCCGTGATATATAAACGTCATGTGCGTTCTCAGATGGATTACTGTTCACCTCTCTGGGGTGGAAGTGGAGTGGTTGCATTGAGGCAGTTGGACAAAATTAAAAATAAAGCTATTAGATTAATCAATACCCTGCAATCACACAGGACCTTCCTACATTATCCATACGAAGAAACGTTGCATCCCTTGCATTATTCTACAGATATTTTCACAGCAATTGTTCCAAGGAACTTGCTTCAATTGTGCCGCCTCTCCACATCTTTCCCCGTAGAACTAGGGCAGCTGAGAGCGCCCATGAATTTACACTTTCTCCTCCACAATGCAGAACTTCTGCGTATCCGAATTAATTTATCCCCAGAGCTACTACTCTTTGGAATTCACTTCCCTCGAATTGGTTTCCACAAACTTACAATCTACAAATGTTTAAATCCAGTTGTTACAAACATTTTATGAATGGAGGATGCCTTTAGGCACATGGACCTTTTTGTTTTATCTGTGTTTTTCC
Source organism: Lithodes maja (assembly GCA_037953745.1). NCBI lineage: Eukaryota > Metazoa > Arthropoda > Malacostraca > Decapoda > Lithodidae > Lithodes > Lithodes maja. The sequence continues at coordinate 37,468 of JBAKBP010011734.1, forward strand.
TTCCTCCGTTCATTGTCTCTTAAAAAAAAAAAAAAAAAAAATATTGTAACCTTACCTAATTAGGCTACTGAGATATATGTACAGGTCTCCTCACTACACAGGATTATACCGAATGCTTTTCTCAAAATTATCCCATGGCCAGCTGTTATTTGCCTCCTGCTGGCAGCTGGTAATATGTATGATGATGGAATATTTCATGGCGAGGTGAATTGGTAAAATGTTATTTGGCTATAACTAATTTCGGTAAATGTACAGTTATACTACCCCTCCCCCACTACCCCCCCCCCCCACCACCTCCCCCCTTCAAAACACGCCTTTTAGCGTGTTTTTTGGATGGTTCAGCAGACGCGGAAACTGAAAAAAATACGTATTTTGATAAAATGTATTACCAACCAGATACAAGTTTGTCAGGTAATTTGTTGTTGCTTTTTATTTCTTATTTCGGGAAGGATGTAGTTACCGGGTGTACCACTACCGACATCCAACATAAATCATCTACAAATACTTATAATAAAATAGATACTTATAAATCTATAATAGTAGGTTAGGTTAGGTTAGGTTGTTTGCTTAGGGTAATGTATTTTTGTATCCAAAGGCAGTCAAAATAGACGGGAACATGATGGTGACCGTCCGCGTAGTGTAAACAAGACGGGCGGTACACCCGGTAACTACATTCTTGCCCTTATTTGATATACAGTGTTGTTTAATACCGAGGACCGTCACATTTTAGTATTTTTAACACTAGCCTAGCCTAGCCTAACCTAACCTAACCGAAAACTAACCTATCTCGCCGAGTCGCCGACGGTCTAAACCCAGCTCACGTTTCCTGTTTATGGGTGCGCGACGGTCTAAACCCAGCTTACGTTCCCTATTTATGGGTTCGCGAAGGTTTGTAATACTTCAATACAGTATATCTATTTCAGGTCAAATATACATTTCCGTGCATCTTCAATCCATACTAAGTCTACTACTAATAATATTAACCCATTAGTACCAACAGAATAGAGACAAAATAGGGGTCGTATAACTGTAGATTTATCCTAGTTTCTTATTATATAGGCTAGGCTACTTATTGAATAGGTAAAATCTATCGAATGCGTAAAAACTGTAGGTAAGATCCTGTGTAGCTGGAGGAACTGTTTTTTAGATGCCCAGTTACTATAAGAATCATTGAACAATATATTTAACCTAGCCTAACCAAAGCCTAGCCTAACCTAGTATATTAGTGAACTATTTATTTTATGAATGTAAAATGTAAAAGTCTATTGTAACATTACCAAATTATTGAGATAAATACAGGTCTAACAGCTACACAGTATTATACCAACTGTTATTTTTGTTTTATTATTTAAAATTGTTAGGTGGTTAGAGAGTTTCCCAGGTAAAAAATGTAGGCTACAGTAAAATGCTATCTCGTCACGATACCGTAGGACTTCTCTCATTTTGAATTGGTAAAATCTATCTCTTTTTACGTACCGGTACCGGGTATTGGAGTTGTATCTTGAATTGGTAAAATGTAACTATAACTAGTTAGGCTACTTATTACTTATTGAATAGGTAAAATCTATTGAATAGCCTACGTAAAAACTGCATTATTTCTTATAGGCCTATTATTTTCCAGTGTTAGGTGGTTAGAGAGTGTGTCCCAGGCAAAAAATGTACAGTAAAATGATATCTCGTCACGATAGGACTTCTTTCATTTTGAATCGGTAAAATGTAGCTGTTTTTACTTAGGCTATTGGAATAAAATCTTGAATAGGTAAAATGTAACTACAACTAATGTTAACTCTACAGGCTACAGCTTCACAACCCCTGTTTTGTCGCTATTATGTTGCTCATAATAGGTTACTATTATTCGTAGTAGACTTAATATGGTTCGATGATGCTTGAAACTGTATACAGTAAAAGTCCGTTAATCCGACGACCGATGATTCGAATCTCCCAATAGTCCGAATTTTTCAATTTGAGGCCAAATCCGAATTCACCCAATGGTCCGAATTTCAAGAAGTTGGTCCGAATTTCAAGAAGTCCCAAAGTCCCCTTTTTGAGGCATTAGGCCACTCAAATGACACATAATGGAGCACACACATATCATATGTTCATGAATTCACTTTAAAAGTTTACCATTGTCATTGTAGCCTATTACCTACTTCAAAACATTCAGATTAATGGTCAAAGGAAGCTACTGATATAAATGTAAACACCATCTTCTTCTTCTTCTTCTTCCACATCGTCTGCTAGAGAGTTTGTTTTGCTCTTGAACGCATCCTTGGGACGCTCCGATGCGCTACTGGCTTGCACCGCATTTTCTGCAAGCGCATTCAGTCTTGAGCTTGAAAACGCACCTTTGGATGTATTAGCCTTGAGCTTGAAAACGCACCTTTGGACGTTCCGATACGCTACTATTTATAGTTCAGTGATCGGAGCGTCCCAAGGGTGCTTTCAAGACAACAAGACAAGGGTGCTTTCAATACAATATAATATAACAGAGCACATCACAAAAGGAAAATCACAAAATGAAAATTACAAGAACTTCTCAGGGAAGTGCCGTTGTTAAGGCATTACTTCCCGAACCACATCTGATCTTAAAGAGCAAGACAAACTCGCTAGTAGACGGAAGAAGAAGAAGACGTTTATATCAGCAGATTCCTTTGACCATTAATCTGAATGTTTTGAAGTAGGTAATAGGCTACAATGACAATGGTAAACTTTTGAAGTGATTTCATGAACATATGATATGTGTGTGTGCACCATTGTGTCATTTGGGTGGCCTAATGTCTCGATGTTTTCGTCATACACAGGTTCATAGGGGTAAAGTCCGATAATCCGAAAAATCCACTAATCCGAACGAGGGCCGGTCCGCTGCCCTTCGGAATAACGGAAGTTTACTGTATGTCATTAACCCTTCGACCCCGGGTGGTACACGTGTGTACCATTTTGGTTTGGCCCGAGGAACCCGGGTGGTACAACACTGTACCATTGCTTGCGTGTGTGCTTTCGAATGGCGCGCGTAAAAATTTCGCTCCGTGGTCACCAGGCGTCGCTAGGCGACGCCACCAGACAGCATGTACGCCAGTCTCTACCCTGCCGCCAACATGGATACTAGCCCAAAAAGTGATTCCCTTGTGTCCGATTCTACGCTCCCTTCGACGCCTCCTCATGTTCGTCGCGCCCTAACGCAAAGGCACTTGAAAGATGCGTTGAGTCCCGGAGGTATTGAAATAGCTTTGAGGAGTTATGAACGTGGTGAAGGCAAAAATAGTGTTGATGACTTGGCCAGTGATAGCTCCGAGTCTTATCAGTCTCACTATAGTGAAGATTTAGACGATCTAGACAAAATTCATCAAAGAGACGCGCTTTTTATTGGATTTGAGCATGACGATGAAAGTGATGATAGTACTGAACGTGATATAGTTGTGCAAGGTGATGAGAGTGTAGTGAGAGTGAGCGAATGGGACAGCACTAGGTCGACTGCCAAGTTTAGGTTGAGTGACACGACACCTAGCCCTTCGCCAGCTAAATCCCCATTCAAGATACGTTTCTATAAGAAGCAAGTTCTCAAGAAGGCGGCCGCGGCAGCCAGGAAAGAGGCCCTAAAACTTGGTGAGGGAGCAGTGCGTGAGGGTGCCAGTGAGGCTGCGCGTGAGGCCGAGGTTGACCCGCCATTGTCTTCCTTATCTACCCACGCCACCCAAGTTGCCCCAGGCTCACGCCATTCTTCCCCACCACCACCAGCACTGCCTAGGGTTGAGGAACCCCCACTTTCGGCCTATTTACCCCCTATTTCCCCCGAGAGGAGACATACTACTAAAGAAAAGGGAAAAGGGAGAAAATATGTTAAAAAAGGAGCTACAAGTAGGCGCTCTTTGTTCGAGGCTCCCGCGGCTTCCACCCCTGCGGCTTCCACCCCTGCCGCTCCAAGCCATACGCCCCCGCAAGTTTCTCCAGGGTCCACCCCACCTCTCCAGCCTACAACAGAGGTTCCTCATGATGTTTTCGACCTCGCATCCATACCTGCACCTACAGACACTGAACCAGTGCTGTCTACGACTCGTCGTAGGCCAAGGAGCCCCGAACCTCTGCATGAAGATGACAGAGCCTCACCTCCCACTCCTTCCCCACCTCGCCGACCTACACGCCGCCCACGCATCATTCGTTCCCCGCGAGATTATGAGGGGGGCTCTGAAGATGAAGGGCACCTCACAGACGACTCTGGCCATGATTACCTGGGTCCACCGTCAGGGCAAGATGACGGCTCTGACGACAACGACGATGACGAATTTATGGACATCGACGACCCTCAACCCAGACGCTTTGCCCAGGGCCGTCGTGCTCCTGGCCGCCCTGGCCGCCTGGCTGGCCGCCGGGCTGGGCCTGGGCGCCGTCGCGCTCCTGGCCGCCCTAGGGTTCGCGCCGCCAAAGTTCGTGGGCGTGCTGCCCCCGCTGTAGCTCCTCGTCAGCGTCGCCAGAAGGACGGATTTTATATTTTCAACTGGCAGGATGTGGCTGCTGATGAAGTCATTGACCCTGATGTAACCCCTTTTGATGAGGTACAGGATGCTCCAGGAGTTACCCCAAGTTTTCCTGCAGGCCCCAATGCTCGACCACATGAGCTTTTCGAGGCATTTTTTGATAAGGAGGTTACTGACTTTGTCATAAAAGAGACAAATAAGCACTACCAAGTCCAGGTTAACTTTTTTGGCAAGGTGACCAAGGGCCACATGAAGCGGTGGACCCCAGTGACTCATCCCGAGTTCATGGTGTTCCTGGCAATCACCATGCTAATGCCTCATGTGAAGAAGCACAGGTTGGCTGACTATTGGATCACCAAAGATCTAATATCCACCCCTGCCTTCGGGAAATACATCTCTCGGGACCGGTACCTCGACATCCTCGGAGCGCTCCATCTTGTCACCAACACCGACATGCATCTCCCTGACAAACTGTGGAAGATTAGGAAGTTATACGAGATGATGAGAGAACGTTTCACGTCCTACTTCATGCCCTTCTGCAACGTCTGTATTGACGAGTCTCTTGTGCTGTTCCGGGGAAAGCTGAGCTTCAGGCAGTACATCCCCTCAAAGAGACATCGCTTTGGTATAAAGTTCTTTGTGCTGTGCGATTGCAAAACTGGCTATGTCCTGGACTTCCTGGTCTACAGCGGGAAGGAAGGGGACGTGGCAATAGACCCCCTCATTGGCTTTGGCGGAGCAGTGGTTCAAGCCATGATGAACCGGTACTTCCAAAAGAATCACGTCCTCTACACGGACAACTACTACACGTCCCCCACTCTCTCAAAGTACCTCCATCAGCGCCAGACGGGGACTGTAGGCACAGTTAGAGCTAAAAGGAAGGGCATGCCAAGTTTCCCTCCTAAAACAAAGAAAGGCGATGTCTTCAAGAAGAAGTCGGGACCCATTCTGGCTATCCACTGGCACGACCAGCGGAAGGTCAACCTCCTGAGCACCGTCCACAAGGGGGAAATGGTTGAGACTGGCAAGGTGGATCGCCGCACCCAAGTCAGGGTGACCAAGCCCGATGCTGTAATTGACTACAACATAAATATGAGGCTGGTGGACAAGTCCGACATGCAGATAGGCTTCATCGACTGTCTGCGTACCTCGTGCAGATGGTACAAAAAGTTCTTTCTGCACATGGTGGACATGTCAATGCTGAATGCCTATAATATCTACAGGCTTCGGAATCCGCGCACACCCAGGAAGTTCAGTAGCCTGCGGAGGTTCCAAAAACAGGTGTTGGTGGAGCTCCTGGACAGGTATGCTATGCCACAGAGGGCAGTGGCACAACCTGGGCGCCCCGTTCAGGACCGCATGCAGTGTGCACAGTTTGTAAATGTGCACAAGCTCGGTTACCTGCCTCTGGAACGAGATGGAGTCACCATTAGCAGAAGGCGGTGCCATGTCTGCTGGAACAGCCAGGTGAGGCCGAGGAAGCAGAAAAAGACCACCATGCAGTGTGTGGAGTGCCAGCTGTCACTATGTGCTATACCGTGCTTTGCTGAATACCACAGCAAGCAGGAGTACTAACTAATAATCATAGTGAAAGTACCAAAGACTGACAATATGTATGTATATAGGCAACAAGTGGAAATAAAACAATGTACAGGTGTATTGTGATAAAAAAGTCATGTATTATGAAAACATATATAAATAAGTGAAAAAAGACACAATAAATTGTATATAAAACGTTTACAAAGCATATAACTAAGTGAAAGTGACACATGACATAATATTAGATGGCCAAAGTATAATAAACACCTGTGATAACGAATAATCAGTGCCTAATATAACAATAACCTACGTACCTCAATTACTAATAAAATGTACCGTATCAAGTGAAAATGAGCATTATCAGTGAAAGTGACACTCTCTCAAGCATATTTACCAAAGTGAAAGTGACACACGAACTAATATTAGATGGCCAAAGTATAATAAACACCTGTGATAACGAATAATCAGTGCCTAATATAACACAATAACCTACCTCAATTACTAATAAAATGTACCGTATCAAGTGAAAATGAGCATTATCAGTGACAGTGACACTCTCTAAAGCATATTTGTCAAAGTGAAAGTGACACAAGACCTAAGATTTGATGGCCAAAGTATAATAAACACCTGTGATAACGAATAATCAGTGCCTAATATAACAATAACCTACCTCAATTACTCATAAAAACTACGGTATCGAGTGAAAATGTGAAATATTAGTGAAAATGATAGCCTAATACACATATTTTATATAATTGGACTCCAAATAACTATAATAACATCACTATCAATACATAAAATCGCCTCCGGGAGGTAAAAAGTTTGGCGCGACGAGCCGCGGCCTGGGCCAAGGCGACGCATCCGAACGCGGGATGATTTTCACGCATAAAAATCACTCCACTTCCCGCGCTCACCATTATGCAATCACTTGGGCTAGAGACCTCTACTCAACGGCATTCTACACATGAAGGTTTGTGCTACATTTTTCTGTTTTTTTTATAACTTTGTGTAATGTATTTCAGGAGTAACATGTGAGTCAACTTGTACCAAAATTCCTGAAAACCCCCGGACACAGAGTACAGTTACGATATTCCCTAGCCGGGGTCGGAGGGTTAATACCATGGACCATCGCATTTTAATATTTATAACATTAGCCTAACCTAACCTAACCAAAAACTAACCTGTCTCGCGACTGGTCTAAACCCAGCTCACGTTCCCTGTTTATGGGTTCGCGAAGGTTTGAAATACTTCAATGTATCTATTTCAAGTCAAATATACATTTCCGCGCATCATCAAACCATACTAAGTCTACTACTAATAATATTAACCCATTAGTACCAACAGAATAGCGACAAAATAGGGGTAGTATAGGCCTAACTGTCGATTTCTCGATTTCTCGATACTTAACCTAACAAGTGCGCATGGGGGTAATTGAAAACGTCCCCCTGTGCTGACGTATTTGAGGTGTTTCCGTCACTGAAATATTCATTGTACCATTAATAGCATTAATAATTATCCATATGCGCCTATTATGGGTTGATTATAAAGGTATTAACCTGAAACAACAATAAAACGAGTGAAAACAGCGTTTGGATGGTCAAAATCGGAGATATAGCCCGCGAGTTGTATAATGTATGGGTGAGGCAAACTGCTTTCCCGCCAATTTCCCCCAAGGCCACTGAGACACAGTCGATCGATACTCTCTCTCTCTCTCTTGCACTCGCTTGCCATCAGTGATGACAACACCCTGCTTGCAACTCGCTAATGTTAGCACGAAAATATACCTCAGAATAAGGGAATAATAGGGAAAATAGGTGATAACTGAAGGAGAGGAGGAAAGTGGGGAAGGAGGGGAGGTAGAGGACTGAGATTTTGCATGGCCCAGGGGCCAAAAAAAAATAAAAAAATAAAAAAAATAAAAATAAAAAAAAAAAAGTTTTTTTCGATGTCAAAAGTTGATTTTTTATTTTACTTACTCTCAAGAGTCTTCCCGCAGTCCGCCGGGGGAACTCTTAAGAGTCTCCCCGCAGCTCCCAGGTTAACGGACAAATATGAAACTACTATGGCTGTGCGTTGTATTAGCCTAATGCCATGTTTTCATAATTAACAACATAGGCCTAGCCTAGTTCGCTACAAAATCTACCTTAGGCTATAGGCCTAACCGAGTAAAAAAAAGAGAGAACATGTCAATTTAGAGCGCACTGAAGTTGGTTACTTATTTACTTTTTACTGGTTCCTTTTTGGTTTTTATATCAATAAGTAATAAGTAATAAGTAAATAGTTTTAGTTACATTTTACGTATTCAAAATATACAAATCCAATACGTAAAAATATGTAGAACATTAATAGTTTTCGTTACATTTTACGTATTCACCCTTCTAAAACTTGGATTTTTTTTTCTAGCTGTTTTTACGTATTGGATTTGTATCTCGAATACGTAAAATGTAACTAAACAAAAATGTATTACTTTTTCTAGCTTTTTTCCCGTATTGGATTTGTATCTCGAATACGTAAAATGTAACTAAAACTATTTACTTATTACTTATTCGAGCTGATTTTACGAATTGGAGTTGTAGGCTCTATCCTGAACCGGTAAAATCTGTCTGTTTTTACGTATTGGATCTGTTTCTTGAATACGTAAAATGTAACTAAAACTATTTACTTATTACTTATTCGAGCTGATTTTACGTATTGGAGTATCCTGAACCGGTAAAATCTGTCTGTTTTTACGTATTGGATCTGTTTCTTGTACAGGGTATACGTAAAATGTAACTAAAACTTTATTTATTACTTTTTCATGATAAAACATGAGATTTTTTTTTTCGTTCTTTTGCAAAAGAACGATAAGGTTCGTTGCTGAAATTAAACGAAAAATATTGACACGAAATACACAAGGTTTGGCAGGAAATGACATTTTCCCACACTTGGGGATGGACACAAATCTCACCTACTTAACTTAATCCGCAGGGAATCTCGAACGAGACTCCTCGACGAATGTCAGGTCATCATCGTACGCGGGACATCTTTTTAGTATAGGGACCTCTATCCATAAGGCTCTTGATACTATCGACAATGAATACATGTAATATAAAGACAAATAACTGCAAAACATGCATAAGTAACTTGCCTAAAAGTAAGAGGCAAAAATTAAACGTTATGAAGAACATCTTGCATAACTCTGTCTCTGTGTCGCTCTATATACTGTGTGTATATATATATATATATATATATATATATATATATATATATATATATACTGTATATACCGGTATATATATATATAGATATTGAGAATATATCACAAATACACGTGAGCCACTAAATGTTTCTAGTCTCTCAGTGGGGATCGAACCATCGACCATCAGAACGATAGCCGACGCTTAATCAATTACACCACGGCAGTCTAAAAGACACTCAGCCTTCTATCCTATTTATGTTAGGGAGAAGGGAAACCCACTAGGCGAATATATTTCAATTCAAACCTAGTTGTAGGATCCATATTTCCAGAATACCATACACGGATTTTTGAGTGTCCCGACGCAACTCGGGTTGAAATTGATTTAATTTAATTCTAACCCACAAAGCATGAGAGTTACAAATATTGAGAATATATCACAAATACACGTGAGCCACTAAATGTTTCTAGTCTCTCAGTGGGGATCGAACCATCGACCATCAGAACGATAGCCGACGCTTAATCAATTACACCACGGCAGTCTAAAAGACACTCAGCCTTCTATCCTATTTATGTTAGGGAGAAGGGAAACCCTCATATATATATTCTCAATATTTGTAACTCTCATGCTTTGTGGGTTAGAATTAAATTAAATCAATTTCAACCCGAGTTGCGTCGGGACACTCAAAAATCCGTGTATGGTATTCTGGAAATATGGATCCTACAACTAGGTTTGAATTGAAATATATTCGCCTAGTGGGTTTCCCTTCTCCCTAACATAAATAGGATAGAAGGCTGAGTGTCTTTTAGACTGCCGTGGTGTAATTGATTAAGCGTCGGCTATCGTTCTGATGGTCGATGGTTCGATCCCCACTGAGAGACTAGAAACATTTAGTGGCTCACGTGTATTTGTGATATATTCTCAATATTTGTAACTCTCATGCTTTGTGGGTTAGAATTAAATTAAATCAATTTCAACCCGAGTTGCGTCGGGACACTCAAAAATCCGTGTATGGTATTCTGGAAATATGGATCCTACAACTAGGTTTGAATTGAAATATATTCGCCTAGTGGGTTTCCCTTCTCCCTAACATAAATAGGATAGAAGGCTGAGTGTCTTTTAGACTGCCGTGGTGTAATTGATTAAGCGTCGGCTATCGTTCTGATGGTCGATGGTTCGATCCCCACTGAGAGACTAGAAACATTTAGTGGCTCACGTGTATTTGTGATATATTCTCAATATTTGTAACTCTCATGCTTTGTGGGTTAGAATTAAATTAAATCAATTTCAACCCGAGTTGCGTCGGGACACTCAAAAATCCGTGTATGGTATTCTGGAAATATGGATCCTACAACTAGGTTTGAATTGAAATATATTCGCCTAGTGGGTTTCCCTTCTCCCTAACATAAATAGGATAGAAGGCTGAGTGTCTTTTAGACTGCCGTGGTGTAATTGATTAAGCGTCGGCTATCGTTCTGATGGTCGATGGTTCGATCCCCACTGAGAGACTAGAAACATTTAGTGGCTCACGTGTATTTGTGATATATTCTCAATATTTGTAACTCTCATGCTTTGTGGGTTAGAATTAAATTAAATCAATTTCAACCCGAGTTGCGTCGGGACACTCAAAAATCCGTGTATGGTATTCTGGAAATATGGATCCTACAACTAGGTTTGAATTGAAATATATTCGCCTAGTGGGTTTCCCTTCTCCCTAACATAAATAGGATAGAAGGCTGAGTGTCTTTTAGACTGCCGTGGTGTAATTGATTAAGCGTCGGCTATCGTTCTGATGGTCGATGGTTCGATCCCCACTGAGAGACTAGAAACATTTAGTGGCTCACGTGTATTTGTGATATATTCTCAATATTTGTAACTCTCATGCTTTGTGGGTTAGAATTAAATTAAATCAATTTCAACCCGAGTTGCGTCGGGACACTCAAAAATCCGTGTATGGTATTCTGGAAATATGGATCCTACAACTAGGTTTGAATTGAAATATATTCGCCTAGTGGGTTTCCCTTCTCCCTAACATAAATAGGATAGAAGGCTGAGTGTCTTTTAGACTGCCGTGGTGTAATTGATTAAGCGTCGGCTATCGTTCTGATGGTCGATGGTTCGATCCCCACTGAGAGACTAGAAACATTTAGTGGCTCACGTGTATTTGTGATATATTCTCAATATTTGTAACTCTCATGCTTTGTGGGTTAGAATTAAATTAAATCAATTTCAACCCGAGTTGCGTCGGGACACTCAAAAATCCGTGTATGGTATTCTGGAAATATGGATCCTACAACTAGGTTTGAATTGAAATATATTCGCCTAGTGGGTTTCCCTTCTCCCTAACATAAATAGGATAGAAGGCTGAGTGTCTTTTAGACTGCCGTGGTGTAATTGATTAAGCGTCGGCTATCGTTCTGATGGTCGATGGTTCGATCCCCACTGAGAGACTAGAAACATTTAGTGGCTCACGTGTATTTGTGATATATTCTCAATATTTGTAACTGTCATGCTTTGTGGGTTAGAATTAAATTAAATCAATTTCAACCCGAGTTGCGTCGGGACACTCAAAAATCCGTGTATGGTATTCTGGAAATATGGATCCTACAACTAGGTTTGAATTGAAATATATTTGCCTAGTGGGTTTCCCTTCTCCCTAACATAAATAGGATAGAAGGCTGAGTGTCTTTTAGACTGCCGTGGTGTAATTGATTAAGCGTCGGCTATCGTTCTGATGGTCGATGGTTCGATCCCCACTGAGAGACTAGAAACATTTAGTGGCTCACGTGTATTTGTGATATATTCTCAATATTTGTAACTCTCATGCTTTGTGGGTTAGAATTAAATTAAATCAATTTCAACCCGAGTTGCGTCGGGACACTCAAAAATCCGTGTATGGTATTCTGGAAATATGGATCCTACAACTAGGTTTTAATTGAAATATATTCGCCTAGTGGGTTTCCCTTCTCCCTAACATAAATAGGATAGAAGGCTGAGTGTCTTTTAGACTGCCGTGGTGTAATTGATTAAGCGTCGGCTATCGTTCTGATGGTCGATGGTTCGATCCCCACTGAGAGACTAGAAACATATATAGATATATTATAGTCGATATTATATGGCAACTAACACCGTAGGCGATTGCTTATATGCTACATAGATTACTCTCTTTTGCAAAAGAACGAAAAGGTTCGTTGCTGAAATTAAACGAAACATATCGACACGAAATACACAAGGTTAGATACAATCACAAATTTCAAGTCTACAGGCTTTTTCATTGCACATTTAGGCAAGAACAGTTTATACGCAAACCTTACAAACGGGCGGAAACAGGAAAGTACTGTACATAGATTGCTGCTTCTTCTATGCATGGTTGCTTGGATATATAAGAACATAACATAAGAAAATGGCAGTCTGCAGAGAGACGATTGGCCCACACAAGGCCGATCACTTTCATACCAAACCTATTTCGTCCATGTGCAGTACCTATCAAATTTTATCTTTAAGCTTTCTAACGTTCTTGGTCTTACTATAGCACTCGGTAGCCTATTCCACACATCTACAAATCTGTTATAAACGAATATATATATATATATATATATATATATATATATATATATATATATACAGTAGGGTCTCACATAAAACGAGTTTATGGTCGATAAACGAGGGCGTTTTATGCGATTTCGTTTTATGTGAACACAGCATTTTGGTGGCGCAATATCGTCAATGTTCACTGTAAGCGAAAATTTTCGTACAAAGCGAACGATATTTCATACAAAGCGAACGATATTTCATACAAAGCGATGATGTTTCGTACAAAGCGAACTATATTTCGTACAAAGCGACGATATTTCGTACGAAAATTAAATATTAATATTTTAGGTCGGTCGTTTTAATCGAGACTCGTTTTATGCGAACACGTTTTATGCGGGACCCTACTGTACTATTGTGGACATAAGTCCTGCTTCACCTGCCCGACAGAGAATCGCGAATTGTGTTGGTAAAATTTGAATGAATAAGGTCAATAAAATCAGGTCAATCTACTGCTCCAGGAGAGGATGGGATAACTTATGAAGTACTAAACTGTCTAGCGAGTATAGAAAATAGTCCATTATTACACCTATTTAATATGAGCCTGAAAGTAGGAAAACTTCCCCGTGCATGGAAGAAGGCAATTATTATTCCTGTCCCCAAAGGTAACGGAGAATTTAGACCCGTTTCTCTGACGTCATGTTTCTCCATGTTTTCTCATGTTTTTCATGAAAAAGTAATAAATAAAGTTTTAGTTACATTTTACGTATTCAAGAAACAAATCCAATACGTAAAAACAGCCAGATTTTACCGGTTCAGGATAGGGCCTACAACTCCAAGACGTAAAATCAGCTCGAATAAGTAAATAGTTTTAGTTACATTTTACGTATTCGAGATACAAATCCAATACGTAAAAACACAGATTTTACCGGTTCAGGATAGGGCCTACAACTCCAAGACGTAAAATCAGCTCGAATAAGTAATAAGTACAGTAAATAGTTTTAGTTACCGGTACATTTTACGTATTCGAGATACAAATCCAATACGTAAAAACAGCCAGATTTTACCGGTTCAGGATAGAGCCTACAACTCCAATACGTAAAATCAGCTTGAATAAGTAAATAGTTTTAGTTACATTTTACGTATTCGAGATACAAATCCAATACGTAAAAACAGATAGGCCTAGAAAAAAAAAAAAATCAAAGTTTTAGTTAAATTTTACGTATTCGAGATACAAATCCAATACGGGAAAACAGCTAGAAAAAGTAATACATTTTTTTTTAGTTACATTTTACGTATTCGAGATACAAATCCAATACGTAACAACAGCTAGAAAAAAAAAATCAAAGTTTTAGTTAAATTTTACGTATTCGAGATACAAATCCAATCGGGAAAAAAGCTAGAAAAAGTAATAAATAAAGTTTGTTACATTTTACGTATTCAAGAAACCGATCCAATACGTAAAAACAGCCAGATTTTACCGGTTCAGGCTACTCCAATACGTAAAATCAGCTCGAATAAGTAATAAGTAAATAGTTTTAGTTACATTTTACGTATTCGAGATACAAATCCAATACGTAAAAACAGCTAGAAAAAAATAAAAGTTTTAGAAGGATGAATATGTAAAATGTAACTAAAACTATTAATTTATTAATTATTCTACATATTTTTACGTATTGGATGTGTATATTTTGAATACGTAAAATGTAACTAAACTATTTACTTATTACTTATTGATATAAAAACCAAAAAGGAACCAGTAAAAAGTAAATAAGTAACCAACTTCAGTGCGCTTCAATTTAGTCTCAGCTGGAAAAAAATAGACTATAGGCCTAGTACCAACAGAATAGCCTAGCGACAAACTGTAGATTTATCTAGGCTATCTATGGTACGATTTTAGTTTCTGGACACCTAGGCCTATTTGACAGGTAGAAACTAAAATTGTATCTTTCAAAGGGGTATAGGCTAGTAAACACTAGGATAGCCTATACCCAGTCAGAGTACAAATGAGTACAAATGAGTACAAAGGAAATCAAGCAACAACAGATCTAGTGACCCTTCTAGGCTGCTTGTCCTCCAAAACACTGAGGATCAAGTGTCCAAACAGTGGTTTAGAGTGGGTAAGGGAACATTGGAAAGGGAACTACTGCCCTGCCACTAACGTGGCAGGACTAGGAAGTTAGTAGGGGACATATGGGTTAGCAACTGAGGGGAGGATAAAATAAAGTTATTTATTTACAAACGCAGTCAGTCGCGGGTTTGATGCAAGATATTTGTCTAGGCGGAATTTAAATGAATCAACGGTGCTGCAGTCTATAACGTCTCGGGGAAGCCCATTCCACAAGTTGACAACTCGATTGAAGAAGAAATTCTTAGATTCGTGTGAGTTAAAAGATTTACCAATAATTTTGCAACCGTTTCCCCGCGTGTAATTAGATTGGTCGATAGTGAAGTACTTACTACAGTTCATATTGATGATTTTGAACACTTGAATTAAGTCACCTCTTAATCTGCGCTGGGTTAAAGGAAATAGATTTAATTCTCTAAGACGCTCTTCGTATGGTTTGTTCTTTAGGCTAGGTATCATTTTGGTAACTCTACGTTGAACTCGTTCTAGCTTGTTTATGTCTTTTTGGTAATAAGGGCACCAGCATTGAACGCAGTATTCCAGAAGAGGGCGGACTAAGGAATTGTAAAGGGTTAGGATTACGTCTTTGGATTTATGCTCAAATGATCTGCCTATAAAGCCAATTATTTTGTTTGCCTTCTTAACCCGGGAACTGCGGGGAGACTCTTAAGAGTTCCCCCGGCGGACTGCGGGAAGACTCTTGAGAGTAAGTAAAATAAAAAATCAACTTTTGACATCGAAAAAAAAAAAAAAATATTATTTTTATTTTTTTTATTTTTATTTTTTTATTTTTTTATTTTTTTTTGGCCCCTGGGCCATGCAAAATCTCAGTCCTCTACCTCCCCTCCTTCCCCACTTTCCTCCTCTCCTTCAGTTATCACCTATTTTCCCTATTATTCCCTTATTCTGAGGTATATTTTCGTGCTAACATTAGCGAGTTGCAAGCAGGGTGTTGTCATCACTGATGGCAAGCGAGTGCAAGAGAGAGAGAGAGAGTATCGATCGACTGTGTCTCAGTGGCCTTGGGGGAAATTGGCGGGAAAGCAGTTTGCCTCACCCATACATTATACAACTCGCGGGCTATATCTCCGATTTTGACCATCCAAACGCTGTTTTCACTCGTTTTATTGTTGTTTCAGGTTAATACCTTTATAATCAACCCATAATAGGCGCATATGGATAATTATTAATGCTATTAATGGTACAATGAATATTTTAGTGACGGAAACACCTCAAATACGTCAGCACAGGGGGACGTTTTCAATTACCCCCATGCGCACTTGTTAGGTTAACAACTTCTGAACATTGTTGACTCGGTTTTAGGTTACTCGATATTGTTACTCCCAGATCGGTTTCACTGTTTACATTCTTAAGCTGAGTGCCATTCATCGAATAGTTTGCTTTCTCATTTAGGTATCCGATATGTAGTACTTTACATTTATCCGCATTGAAACTCATTTGCCAAATTTGGGCCCAATGTGACAATTTATCTAGATTGTGTTGCATATCGTCAACTTGATCTTTTGAGAGTACTGTACATACATACATAAAATTTTAAGACTGAGTGTTCCACACATAAGTGCAGTTTCAGTCTCTTGTCCTAATGGCGGCATTCCAGGCAACCCTGTTAAGGGCTGCTTCACTTGTCAAGTTCTTGGATTTGAGATCGGCGCGTATAGTCCGATCCCAGGTCTTCCTCGGTCCACCCCTTGGTGCAGCTCCCTCCACAATCACAGACCTGCATTTTTTCACCCAATTTTGTTCATCCATTCTCTCCACATGTCCATACCATCCAAGTCTACTTGTACGCAAAACCTCGCTAATACTCTTTATACCTAAACGTCTCCTCAGCTCAACATTTGTTATTCTATCCTGTAGCCTGGCCCCACACATCCATCTCACCATTCTCAACTCATTACGCTCCATTCTGTTGACATCCTCTACTTTAACGGCCCATGTTTCTGAGGCATACGTCATTGCACTTCTAACACATGAGGCATACACCTTTCCCTTCAGGGGGAGAAGCATTCTTTTCATGGTCAGGATTGGCATCAATTCTCTGAACTTCCCCCAGCCACACCTAATTCTAGCAACAGTGGCAGCCTCAGCCCCACCACCGGCAGAGATGGTATCTCCTAGGTAACAAAACTTGTTCACCAGCTCCAAAGACTCATTTCCAAAATTCACAGCCACAGGATCATCACTTAACACAAGCTCGCCTTTGCACACTACGCACTCAAATTTCTCTATTTCTGACTTATCCTTCGGCAGGGGCCCCTTTATTCTACTACAGCGCTTACTCCCATGGTGTACCCAACATCGACAGATGCTACATTGAATTGAGTTAACGCCCACTCCCTTTCCACACACTGCACATGGGTATGCACCGCTCTTTTCCACATTGCCTCGTCTCAAACTACAATGCATAACCTTGGTTTTGTTAATATTGACTCTTAACCCTTCCTACCCGGGCTGCCTTAGGTAAGGACAGCACGAAAGAAGGGCCGCTACCCGGTATGCCTTATCTAAGGCATGAGCTTAATAGCCTAATTAAGCTTGGTCCGAACGCCGTGCGTACGACCTATGTCAACAAACCCAAGCGTTAGTCACCGCACCTCCGAAAACAAGAAGGAGAAGACTCCTCAATGTTATTGTTCTGACGTCATGACGAAATTAGTGTCTAAAAAGCCCCCATATTGGCAACATCTCTGCAATATTGGCTCCACTGAAATCGTCATCACAACTGAACCAGTTGACTTACAGAGCTCTACTAAATGCCAAAATACAGATTGAAAACCGCACTACGATTATAGATGAGTGGGAAAGTTCTAGCAGTGAAAATAAACATAAATACGGTAGCCTAGGCCTAGACGTTTTTCGGCCATATCGCCCGGGTAGGGGCGACCGTCATTAGCTAAGACAGCCCGGGGAGGAAGGGTTAAACCCTTGCTCGCCATGCCCTCTCTCCACTCTCTGAATTTGGCCTCAGCATCCTGCATACTGTCAGCTATTAGGACTAAATCGTCTGCATAAAACAGTTCCAACGGGAGTCCGCCTCTAAAATTTCTAGACAGCGCCTCCAAGACCATAATAAAGAGGAGGGGGCTTAACACTGAACCCTGATGGACTCCAACACGGACTGCGAACTCATCACTCAGTACACCCTTCACCCTCACCGAACTTCGCGAATCCTCATACATCTTCATTATCACACGCACCAGCCACTCTTCCACACCAAGTTTCCTCATAGCCCACTGTACAACATCTCTTGGTACCCTATCAAAGGCCTTCTCCAGGTCCACAAACACAAAGTAAAGATCCCTGCCTTTTAGTAAGTATCTTTCCTGTATCTGCCTGACTATGAAGATAGCATCGGTTGTACCACGTCCTGGCATAAAACCAAACTGCATATCATCAATAGAGATGCTTTGCCTGATCAAACCCTCAAGGACTCTCTCACAGACATTCATGATTTGGTCAAGCATTTTCAGGCCCCTATAATTTCCTCTATCTAGCGCATTCCCTTTTCCTTTGTATATATTTACTATTACACTTTTGAGCCAATCCTCTGGGATTTTCTCATCTTTAATAATGGTGTTTATCAACTCAGTGACTAAGTTTACACCAATCTCCCCTGAGGCTTTTATCATCTCAGCGACAATGTCGGAGCAACCTGGAGCTTTACCGTCCTTCATTTTATTGATTGCGTCGCTCACTACAGCTGGTGCTATCAAAAGTACGCTACAGTAAAAGTCCGTTAATCCGACGACCGATGATTCGAATCTCCCAATAGTCCGAATTTTTCAATTTGAGGCCAAATCCGAATTCACCCGATGGTCCGAATTTCAAGAAGTTGGTCCGAATTTCAAGAAGTCCCAAAGTCCCCTTTTTGAGGCATTAGGCCACTCAAATGACACATAATAGAGCACACACATATCATATGTTCATGAATTCACTTTAAAAGTTTACCATTGTCATTGTAGCCTATTACCTACTTCAAAACATTCAGATTAATGGTCAAAGGAAGCTACTGATATAAACGTAAACACCTTCTTCTTCTTCTTCTTCTTCTTCCACATCGTCTGCTAGAGAGTTTGTTTTGCTCTTGAACGCATCCTTGGGACGCTCCGATGCGCTACTGGCTTGCACCGCATTTTCTGCAAGCGCATTCAGTCTTGAGCTTGAAAATGCACCTTTGGATGTATTAGCCTTGAGCTTGAAAATGCACCTTTGGACGTTCCGATACGCTACTATTTATAGTTCAGTGATCGGAGCGTCCCAAGGGTGCTTTCAAGACAACAAGACAAGGGTGCTTTCAATACAATATAATATAACAGAGCACATCACAAAAGGAAAATTACAAGAACTTCTCAGGGAAGTGCCGTTGTTAAGGCATTACTTCCCGAACCACATCTGATCTTCAAGAGCAAGACAAACTCGCTAGTAGACGGAAGAAGAAGAAGACGTTTATATCAGCAGAGTCCTTTGACCATTAATCTGAATGTTTTGAAGTAGGTAATAGGCTACAATGACAATGGTAAACTTTTGAAGTGATTTCATGAACATATGATATGTGTGTGTGCACCATTGTGTCATTTGGGTGGCCTAATGTCTCAATGTTTTCGTCATGCACAGGTTCATAGGGGTAAAGTCCGATAATCCGAAAAATCCACTAATCCGAACGAGGGCTGGTCCGCTGCCCTTCGGATTAACGGAAGTTTACTGTATTTGCAATTTTTGTATCGTCAGCAAATTTTGAGATTGTACAGGTGAGACCCTCATCTATGTCGTTGATGTAAATTAGAAAGAGAATTGGTCCTAGTACTGATCCCTGGGGTACCCCGCTACTTACATTGGTCCCTTTAGATGCCTTACCGTTTATGACTACTCTTTGCTTTCTGTCGCTGAGCCAATTTTCTATCCATTTCAACACACCGTCTTGTATTCCATGCGCTTTTAGTTTTAGCAGTAAACGTTTGTGGGGAACTTTGTCAAAGACCTTTTGAAAATCAAGGTACAGTAAACTTCCGTTAATCCGAAGGGCAGCGGACCGGCCCTCGTTCGGATTAGTGGTTTTTTCGGATTATCGGACGTTACCCCCCCCCCCCCCCCCCCGACTTTTTTTTTGAAGACCCAAACCAAGACACAAACGCATGATAATAATGATAATAATGACTAATCATGACTTTAACTCACCTTATATGAAGAGAAGAGATGTGTAGCATTGAAGATAAGCCCCCAGGACCAGCCCCAACCCAGCCCCCAACCAGCCACTAGCCCCCTAGCCCCATATTAGTAACTTATAATCACTGCTCTGCACTGTAAGTGTACTTTAATGTAAAATGAACTTAAAAAGACTTATTTTTTTTTGTATTTTGCTGGTTTTATATTTTTTTTGGGGTCCTTAAATCTACTACACTTCACTGATTATTACTCCACAGCCATATCCTCCAAGCCTTCAATATCTGAAGGGGGAGCTAGGGCTAGGGCTACCTCAGGAGTGGCTAGGCTGGCAGGAGCTACCACAGGGGCGGCTGGGGCTACCACAGGGGCGGCTGGGGCTACCTCAGGAGTGGCTAGGCTGGCAGGAGCTACCACAGGGGTGGCTGGGGCTACCTCAGGAGTGGCCTTCACAGGGGATGCTAGGTCCTCCCAGCCTTCAAAATCAGCAGGAGGCATAGGTTCTGGTGTGGTAAGAGGTTCAGGTGAGCTGGTACGCGAGTCGTCTGTGAGAGGCATTGTTGCAGGTCTAGGGTTGTCTGGTTCATCTGATCGGCGGCCCCGTTGGTGCATGTTTTTCATCAGGTCCCTGATGTCTGCCTGCTTGACTGCCCTGCCCCTTTTCGCATAGAACTCATTACGGAGGATGTGGAAATCGATTGTTTCACTTGCATTATATTGGCTAGACTGTTCCACAAATTTTACCATACCATCGAAATAGGTAGCAGCTTCCTTCCAGGTTACTTTGCCATCGTCATTTGCCTCTTCCTCTTCCTCAGACGAGTGCTCCTCAACATATTCTGGCTCCACAACACTCCGGATAATTTCTGCATCTGTCACCTCTTCCTCGCCCTGCAGGTCACCATCCACATCAACCCACTCCTCAATATCCTCTTCAGTCATCCTCTTGGGGTCGTTGACCGGCACGGTATCCATCAGGCCTCGGATTTCGTTGATTGCCTCCCTGCGACGCCCAAGAAAGCCTTCGAAATCGTGCTCATCTTCTTCAACTTCTTCAGGGTCATCAACCTGGGCATACAGCTTGTTCCAACATTTCTTGAGGGTTACCTCCGAAACATCCTTCCAGGCTAGGGCAGCATCATATATGGCATCCTTGATGGAAAAACTTGACTGGAAAGTTTTTACTGATGCATCAGAGTTAATCAGCTTGCGGGCAAATGAGGACTTGTAGCTCTGCTTAAACTTTTGGCACACACCCTGGTCCATTGGTTGTATCAGACTAGTCACATTAGGGGGCAAGTAGGTGACAAAGATGTTTCCAGACACTAGTTCGTGGGCAGGGGGATGTGCTCTGCAGTTATCCAGGAATAGGACAGCCTTGGTGTCCTCAGAAAGGCCAATCGACTTGAAGTAGGCCTTGACTTCGGGAACAAAGTGCTTAAAGAACCAATCATGGAATACTTGGGCAGTCATCCATGCATTGCTCTGTGCATCATAGATCACTGGCAACTTCCCTCGCATGTTCTTGAAAGCACGGGGATTCTTAGCCTTGCCGATAACAAACAAACGATTGCGACATTTACCGGAAGCATTCCCACTCAGCAGGATTGTGAGACGTTCTTTATTCATTTTGAATCCGGGCGCAGCCTTCTCTCCTCTACCAGCTAATGTCCTTGTTGGCAAACAGCGCCAATATAGCCCTGTCTCGTCTGCGTTAAAGATTTGGTCTGGGGTCAGCTGGTGGTCATGAACAATGGTAGCAAAAATGTGTGCAAACCGATCGGCGGCCTCTTTGTCGGCAGAATTCTTTTCTCCGGCGACATCTAGGACCCTAATTCCATGCCTAATTTTAAAGTTTCTCAACCAGCCGTCGGAGAATTTTATATCGTCTTCCATATTCATATCACACAGGAATTGCTTGGCCTTTTCAATTATCATAAGCCCTGAGATAGGCTTGCCCTCAGCCCGCTTGGACGTAAACCACTTATGCACTGCCTCGTCAAGTTTTTCATGTTTTGGTTTTTTCATTGTCTTTCTCACATCACCCGTGTAACTTGACTTTCCAAAGGCAACAAACTTCGATAAGTTAGCCTTTGCCTTCACTATGTTTGAAACTGTGGAGGCACCGATATTAAAAGTTTCCATAACTTTACGCCGATCACTGCCTTTCTCTACCATCGCTATCACTCGCAATTTATCAGCTATGGACAGAGTTACGTGCTTCCTCTTATGTTTGTTCTTGTCATTCCTCCCTCGTGCACCTGAACTTGCTGTGGGACCCATCACTAAGTCACTATATCACAGGATAAACACGGGATAAACAACGTTTCAGGTAGACCGACAACGGCAGACAGTTTACCCCGGCCTGGCCGCTAGAGGGACGATATTTTGAATTATCGCGCGGCCGGGAAATTAAAAAATGCGAACTATTGGGTGAATTCGGATTTGGCCTCAAATTGAAAAATTCGGACTATTGGGTGAATTCGGATTTGGCCTCAAATTGAAAAATTCGGACTATTGGGAGATTCGAATTATCGGTCGTCGGATTAACGGAAGTTTACTGTATATAATATCTACAGCTTTACTCTCATCGTAGAGGTTGAGGATATCGTGGAAGAAGTCTAAGAGGTTTGTTAAACAGGAACGTTTTTTACGAAAGCCGTGTTGAGTATCTTTTAGTATGTTATTTTCCTCTAAGTGATTTACGAGTCTGTCTCTTATGACCGTTTCTAGCATTTTACATACAACTGAGGTTAAGCTAATTGGACGATAGTTACTGGGTAGGGATTTGCTGCCTTTTTTGAATATCGGTGTTACGTTGGCTATCTTCCACTGATCAGGCATAGTTCCAGACTGCAAGGATTTATTGAATAGTAATGTCAGTGGTTTGGAGAGCTCATCCTTAGCTTCCTTTAGAACTCTAGGCGAGATTGTATCAGGTCCAGGCGTTTTATTTACCTTGAGTTTATCTAAACAATTCAATACTTCTCTCTCTGTAACGATGATATTGCTTAGAACATCTGAATTATCAATCTGAATCGGCGATGGTGTAGGGATATCACTGAGGTCTTCTGTTGTAAAAACTGATGCAAAGAAGGTATTGAGGGCATTACTCATTTGTACTTCGTCTTTGGTGTATTCTCCATTTTCATCGACTAACGGTCCAACAGTTGAAGTAACTACTTTTTTCTTTCTGATATAACTATAGAATTCTTTCGGGTTTGTTTTACTTTGATTCGCAATATGTAACTCTAGGGTCTTTTTACTTTGCTTAACCCGGGAACTGTTGGGAGACTCTTAAGAGTTCCCCCGGCGGACTGCGGGGAGACTCTTAACCCTTCAACCCCGGGTGGTACACGTGTGTACCATTATGTTTTGACCCGAGGAACCCGGGTGGTACAACATTGTACCATTGCTTGCGTATGTGCTTTCGAATGGCGCGCGTAAACATTTCGTTCCGTGGTCGCTAGGTGACGCCACCAGACACCATGTATGCCACCAAAACAGTCTCTACCCTGCCGCCAACATGGATACTAGCCCAAAAAGTGATTCCCCTGTGTCCGATTCCATGCTCCCTTCGACGCCTGCCCAGGTTCGTCGCACCCTAACGCAAAGGCACGTACAAGATGCGTTGACTCCCGGAGGTATTGAAATAGCTTTGAGGAGTTATGAACGTGGTGAAGGACAAAATAGTGTTGATGACTTGGGCAGTGATAGCTCCGAGTCTTATCAGTCTCACTATAGTGAAGATTTAGACGATCTAGACGAAATTCATCAAAGAGACGCGCAATTTGTTGGATTTGAGCATGACGATGAAAGTGATGATAGTACTGAACGTGATATAGTTGTGCAAGGTGATGAGAGTGTAGTGAGAGTGAGCGAATGGGACAGCACTAGGTCGACTGCCAAGTTTAGGTTGAGTGACACGACACCTAGCCCTTCGCCAGCTAAATCCCCATTCAAGATACGTTTTTATAAGAAGCAAGTTCTTGAAAAGGCGGCCGCGGCAGCCAGGAAAGAGGCCCTAAAACTTGGTGAGGGAGCAGTGCGTGAGGGTGCCAGTGAGGCTGAGCGTGAGGGTGAGGTTGACCCGCCATTGTCTTCCTTATCTACCCACGCCACCCAAGTTGCCCCAGGCGCCCGCCATTCTTCCCCACCACCACCAGCACTGCCTAGGGTTGAGGACCCCCCACTTTCGGCCTATTTACCCCCTATTTCCCCCGAGAGGAGACATACTACTACAGAAAAGGGAAAAGGGAGAAAATATGTGAAAAAAGGAGCTACAAGTAGGCGCTCTTTGTTCGAGGCTCCCGCGGCTTCCACCCCTGCCGGTCCCAGCCATACGCCCCCGCAACTTTCCCCAGGGTCCACCCCACCTCTCCAGCCTACAACAGAGGTTCCTGACGATGTATTTGACCTCGCATCCATACCTGCACCTACAGACACTGAACCAGTGCTGTCTACGACTCGTCGTAGGCCAAGGAGCCCCGAACCTCTGCATGAAGATGACAGAGCCTCACCTGCCACTCCTTCCCCACCTCGCCGACCTACACGCCGCCCACGCATCATTCGTTCCCCGCGAGATTATGAGGGGGGGTCTGAAGATGAAGGGCACCTCACAGATGACTCTGGCCATGATTACCTGGGTCCACCGTCAGGGCAAGATGACGGCTCTGACGACAACGACGATGACTTTATGGACATCGACGACCCTCAACCCAGACGCTTGGCCCAGGGCCGTCGTGCTCCTGGCCGCCCTGGCCGCCGGGCTGGGCCTGGGCGCCGTCGCGCTCCTGGCCGCCCTAGGGTGCGCGCCGCCAAAGTTCGTGGGCGTGCTGCCCCAGCTGCAGCTCCTCGTCAGCGTCGCCAGCAGGACCCATTTTATATTTTCAACTGGCAGGATGTGGCTGCTGATGAAGTGAATGACCCTGATGTAACCCCTTTTGATGAGGTACAGGAGGGTTCAGGAGTTACCCCAAGTTTTCCCGCAGGCCCCAATGCTCCACCACATGAGCTTTTTGAGGCATTTTTTGATAAGGAGGTTACTGAGTTTGTCATAGAGGAGACAAACAAGCACCACCAAATCCAGGTGAACTTTTTTGGCAAGGTGACCAAGGGCCACATGAAGCGGTGGACCCCAGTGACTCATCCCGAGTTCATGGTGTTCCTGGCAATCACCATGCTAATGCCTCATGTAAAGAAGCACAGGTTAGCTGACTATTGGATCACCAAAGATCTGATATCCACCCCTGCCTTCGGGAAATACATCTCTCGGGACCGGTACCTCGACATCCTCGGAGCGCTCCATCTTGTCACCAACACCGACATGCATCTCTCTGACAAGCTGTGGAAGATTAGGACGTTGTACGAGATGATGCGAGAACGTTTCACGTCATACTTCACGCCCTTCTGCAACGTCTGTATTGACGAGTCTCTTGTGCTGTTCCGGGGAAAGCTGAGCTTCAGGCAGTACATCCCCTCAAAGAGACATCGCTTTGGTATAAAGTTCTTTGTGCTGTGCGATTGCCAAACTGGCTATGTCCTGGACTTCCTGGTCTACAGCGGGAAGGAAGGGGACGTGGAAATAGACCCCCTCATTGGCTTTGGCGGAGCAGTGGTTCAAGCCATGATGAACCGGTACTTCGAGAAGAATCACGTCCTCTACACGGACAACTACTACACGTCCCCCACTCTCTCAAAGTACCTCCATCAGCGCAAGACGGGGACTGTAGGCACAGTTAGAGCGAAAAGGAAGGGCATGCCAACTTTCCCTCCTAAAACCAAGAAAGGCGATGTCTTCAAGAAGAAGTCGGGACCCATTCTGGCTATCCACTGGCACGACCAGCGGAAGGTCAACCTCCTGAGCACCGTCCACAAGGGGGAAATGGTTGAGACTGGCAAGGTGGATCGCCGCACCCAAGTCAGGGTGACCAAGCCCGATGCTGTAATGGACTACAACATAAATATGAGGCTGGTGGACAAGTCCGACATGCAGATAGGCTTCATCGACTGTCTGCGTACCTCGTGCAGATGGTACAAAAAGTTCTTTCTGCACATGGTGGACATGTCAATGCTGAATGCCTACAATATCTACAGGCTTCGGAATCCGCGCACACCCAGGAAGTTCAGTAGCCTGCGGAGGTTCCAAAAACAGGTGTTGGTGGAGCTCCTGGACAGGTATGTTACGCCACAGAGGGCAGTGGCACAACCTGGGCGCCCCGTTCAGGACCGCATGCAGTGTGCACAGTATCTAAATGTGCACAAGCTCGGTTACCTGCCTCTGGAACGAGATGGAGTCATCATTAGCAGAAGGCGGTGCCATGTCTGCTGGAACAGCCAGGTGAGGCCGAGGAAGCAGAAAAAGACCACCATGCAGTGTGTGGAGTGCCAGGTGTCACTATGTGCTATACCGTGCTTTGCTGAGTACCACACCAAGCAGGAGTACTAACTAATAATCATAGTGAAAGTACCAAAGACTGACAATATGTATGTATATAGGCAACAAGTGGAAATAAGACAATGTACCTGTATTGTGATAAAAAAGTCATGTATTATGAAAACATATATAAATAAGTGAAAAAAGACACAATAAATTGTATATAAAACGTTTACAAAGCATATAACTAAGTGAAAGTGACACATGACATAATATTAGATGGCCAAAGTATAATAAACACCTGTGATAACGAATAATCAGTGCCTAATATAACAATAACCTACCTCAATTACTAATAAAATGTACCGTATCAAGTGAAAATGAGCATTATCAGTGACAGTGACACTCTCTCAAGCATATTTACCAAAGTGAAAGTGACACACGAAGTAATATTAGATGGCCAAAGTATAATAAACACCTGTGATAACGAATAATCACTGCCTAATATAACAATAACCTACCTCAATTACTAATAAAATGTACCGCATCAAGTGAAAATGAGCATTATCAGTGACAGTGACACTCTCTCAAGCATATTTACCAAAGTGAAAGTGACACACGAAGTAATATTAGATGGCCAAAGTATAATAAACACATGTGATAACGAATAATCACTGCCTAATACAGTGAACTTCCGTTAATCCGAAGGGCAGCGGACCGGCCCTCGTTCGGATTAGTGGATTTTTCGGATTATCGGACTTTACCCCTATGAACCTGTGTATGACGAAAACATCGAGACATTAGGCCACCCAAATGACACAATGGTGCACACACACATATCATATGTTCATGAAATCACTTCAAAAGTTTACCATTGTCATTGTAGCCTATTACCTCCTTCAAAACATTCAGATTAATGGTCAAAGGAATCTGCTGATATAAACGTCTTCTTCTTCTTCCGTCTACTAGCGAGTTTGTCTTGCTCTTTAAGATCAGATGTGGTTCAGGAAGTAATGCCTTAACAACGGCACTTCCCTGAGAAGTTCTTGTAATTTTCCTTTTGTGATTTTCCTTTTGTGATGTGCTCTGTTATATTATATTGTATTGAAAGCACCCTTGTCTTGTTGTCTTTAAAGCACCCTTGGGACGCTCCGATCACTGAACTATAAATAGTAGCGTATCGGAACGTCCAAAGGTGCGTTTTCAAGCTCAAGGCTAATACTGTACATCCAAAGGTGCGTTTTCAAGCTCAAGACTGAATGC
Organism: Lithodes maja; assembly: GCA_037953745.1. NCBI lineage: Eukaryota > Metazoa > Arthropoda > Malacostraca > Decapoda > Lithodidae > Lithodes > Lithodes maja. Next base: position 65,134 of record JBAKBP010011734.1, read on the forward strand.
GCTTGCAGAAAATGCGGCAAGCCAGTAGCGCATCGGAGCGTCCCAAGGATGCGTTCAAGAGCAAAACAAACTCTCTAGCAGACGATGTGGAAGAAGAAGAAGAAGAAGAAGGTGTTTACGTTTATATCAGTAGCTTCCTTTGACCATTAATCTGAATGTTTTGAAGTAGGTAATAGGCTACAATGACAATGGTAAACTTTTAAAGTGAATTCATGAACATATGATATGTGTGTGCTCCATTATGTGTCATTTGAGTGGCCTAATGCCTCAAAAAGGGGACTTTGGGACTTCTTGAAATTCGGACCAACTTCTTGAAATTCGGACCATCGGGTGAATTCGGATTTGGCCTCAAATTGAAAAATTCGGACTATTGGGAGATTCGAATCATCGGTCGTCGGATTAACAGACTTTTACTGTATAACAATAACCTACCTCAATTACTAATAAAATGTACCGTATCAAGTGAAAATGAGCATTATCAGTGACACTCTCTCAAGCATATTTACCAAAGTGAAAGTGACACACGAACTAATATTAGATGGCCAAAGTATAATAAACACCTGTGATAACGAATAATCAGTGCGTAATATAACAATAACCAGCCTCAATTACTCATAAAAACTACGGTATCGAGTGAAAATGTGAAATATTAGTGACAATGATAGCCTAATACACATATTTTATATAATTGGACTCCAAATAACTATAATAACATCACTATCAATAAATAAAATCGCCTCCGGGAGGTAAAAACTCTGGCGCGACGAGTGGCTAAGTGCGCATTAGGTTAGCCAAGCCGGGGCCTGGGCCAAGGCGACGCATCCGAACGCTGGAAGATTTTCCCGCATAAAAATCACTCCACTTCCCGCGCTCGCCATTATGCAATCACTTGGGCTAGAGACCTCTACTCAACGGCATTCTACACATGAAGGTTTGTGCAACATTTTTTTTTTTTTTTATAACTTTGTGTCATGTATTTCAGGAGTAACAGGTGAATCAACATGGACCAAAATTCCTCAAAACCCCCGGTCACAGAGTACAGTCACGATCTACCCTAGCCGGGGTTGGAGGGTTAAGAGTCAGAGAAAAAAAAAATCAACTTTTGACATCGAATTTTTTTTTTTTGGCCCCTGGGCCATGCAAAATCTTAGTCCTCTACCTCCCCTCCTTCAGTTATCACCTATTTTCCCTGTTATTCCCTTATTCGGAGGTATATTTTCGTGCTAACATTAGAAATCCGGTTACAGGGTGTGGTCATCACTGATAGCAAGCGAATGCAAGAGAGAGAGAGAGAGTATCGATCGACTGTGTCTCAGTGGCCTTGGGGGAAATTGGCGGGAAAGCAGCTTGCCTCACCCATACATTATACAACTCGCGGGCTATATCTCCGATTTTGACCATCCAAACGCTGTTTTCACTCGTTTTATTGTTGTTTCAGGTTAATACCTTTATAATCAACCCATAATAGGCGCATATGGATAAGTATTAATGCTATTAATGGTACAGTACAATGAATATTTTAGTGACGGAAACACCTCAAATACGTCAGCACAGGGGGACGTTTCCAATTACCCCCATGCGCACTTGTTAGGTTAATTAACTTTTTGGCTTTGCGTCGTAGTTCTACAAATTTCACCCGTTCTTCGTCATTTTGTGAGGATTTTAATCTATCATTAGCAAATTTTTTAGCAAGCAGGCAGTTTGAAATATCTTTATTCCACCATTTGGGCTTCTTATTATTATGGCCTGGACGCCGTATTTTCGATGGTATGCAGTCTTGCACTGCTTTTAGGTAAGTGGTTTCGAATAACTTCCAAGATGTATTTATGTCGTTATTGTTAATTAAAAAGCTCCAGTCAGTTTCTTTAAACATAGCTCTAAGTTTATGAAAGTTTGCTTTCTTGAAATTAGGGACTTTTTCGATGCTACTATTTGGTTCGTTACTAGTAAAGTTTAAAGTGAAAGTTATCGTACGATGGTCGATGGTCGCTGTTACTGAATTCATCACCAACATTCAAATTCTCTATTAATTCTTCTTTTGTTGCAAGTACAGTACAATGTCAAGAACGTTATTACCACGGGTCGGTGTTCGAACAAATTGATAAAGCGAACTCTCTTGCAAGTTCGTATACAAGTCATGTCCGGAGTGTGAAGTAAGAGTATCGCCCCACTTGGTCACAGGTAAATTAAAGTCGCCAAAAAATACGGTATCTTGTGAGTTACTTACATCTGCAATTTGTTCATAAATTTCTCGGTCAGTTTGCACTGATTGAGCTGGAGGTCTGTATATTAATGCAAGTATTATTTTTGTACCTTTATTATTCTTTATTAGCACAAAAGATGTGTCGACGTTCACAATTTGAGGTTTTGACAAGAGGGTCGGGTTAAGACTTTCTTTGATATAAAATAAAACGCCACCTCCATTTTTATTTATTCGGCTTTTCTCAAACATTACATAACCGGGAAGTGAATACTCTGCTAAAAAGTCTCTATCTACTGTATTGAGCCAAGATTTTGTTATACCAATCACATCATAATTTTCAGTAAACACTAGTTCCTCTAAATCTGAAAATTTATTGCGTATGCTACGAGCGTTTGCATAGAAAACCTTTAACCCTTCGACCCCGGGTGGTACACGTGTGTACCATTTTTTTTTGGCCCGAGGAACCCGGGTGGTACAACACTGTACCATTGCTTGCGTGTGTGCTTTCGAATGGCGCGCGTAAAAATTTCGCTCCGTGGTCGCTAGGCGACGCCACCAGACAGCATGTACGCCACCAAAACAGTCTCTACCCTGCCGCCAACATGGATACTAGCCCAAAAAGTTATTCCCTTGTGTCCGATTCTACGCTCCCTTCGACGCCTGCCCATGTTCGTCGCGCCCTAACGCAAAGGCACGTACAAGATGCGTTGACTCCCGGAGGTATTGAGATAGCTTTGAGGAGTTATGAACGTGGTGAAGGCCAAAATAGTGTTGATGAGTTGGGTAGTGATAGCTCCGAGTCTTATCAGTCTCACTATAGTGAAGATTTTGACGATCTAGACGAAATCCATGAAAGATACGCCTTTTTTAGTGGATTTGACCATGACGATGAAAGTGATGATAGTGAGGCTGAGCGGGAGGCTGAGGTTGACCCGCCATTGTCTTCCTTATCTTACCCCCCGCCACCCAAGTTGCCCCAGGCTCCCGCCATTCTTCCCCACCACCACCAGCACTCCCTAGGGTTGAGGACCCCCCCACTTTCGGCCTATTTACCCACTCCTTCCCCACCTCGCCGACCTACACGCCGCCCACGCATCATTCGTTCCCCGCGAGATTATGAGGGGACTCTGAAGAAGAAGGGCACCTCACAGATGACTCTGGCCATGATTACCTGGGTCCACCGTCAGGGCAAGATGACGGCTCTGACGACAACGACGATGACGACGACTTTATGGACATCGACGACCCTCAACCCAGACGCTTTGCCCAGGGCCGTCGTGCTCCTGGCCGCCCTGGCCGCCGGGCTGGCCGCCGGGCTGGGCCTGGGCGCCGTCGCGCTCCTGGCCGCCCTAGGGTGCGCGCCGCCAAAGTTCGTGGGCGTGCTGCCCCCGCTCTAGCTCCACAGAGGGCAGTGGCACAACCTGGGCGCCCCGTTCAGGACCGCCTGCAGTGTGCACAGTATCTAAATGTGCACAAGCTCGGTTACCTGCCTCTGGAACGAGATGGAGTCACCATTAGCAGAAGGCGGTGCCATGTCTGCTGGAACAGCCAGGTGAGGCCGAGGAAGCACAAAAAGACCACCATGCAGTGTGTGGAGTGCCAGGTGTCACTATGTACTATACCGTGCTTTGCTGAATACCACAGCAAGCAGGAGTACTAACTAATAATCATAGTGAAAGTACCAAAGACTGACAATATGTATGTATATAGGCAACAAGTGGAAATAAAACAATGTACAGGTGTATTGTGATAAAAAAATCATGTACTGTATTATGAAAACATATATAAATAAGTGAAAAAAGACACAATAAATTGTATATAAAACGTTTACAAAGCATATAACTAAGTGAAAGTGACACATGACATAATATTAGATGGCCAAAGTATAATAAACACCTGTGATAACGAATAATCAGTGCCTAATATAACAATAACCTACCTCAATTACTCATAAAAACTACGGTATCGAGTGAAAATGTGAAATATTTGTTACAATGATAGCCTAATAAACATATTTTATATAATTGGACTCCAAATAACTATAATAACATCACTATCAATACATAAAATCGCCTCCGGGAGGTAAAAGGTTTTGCGCGACGAGTGGCTAAGAAAACAGTAGGTTAGCCAAGCCGGGGCCTGGGCAAAGGCGACGCATCCGAACGCGGGATGATTTTCACGCATAAAAATCACTCCACTTCCCGCGCTCACCATTATGCAATCACTTGGGCTAGAGACCTCTACTCAACGGCATTCTACACATGAAGGTTTGTGCATTTTTCTGTTTTTTTTATAACTTTGTGTAATGTATTTCAGGAGTAACATGTGAATCAACAGGGACCAAAATTCCTGAAAACCCCCGGACACAAAGTACAGTCACGATATTCCCTAGCCGGGGTTAGAGGGTTAAAGTTGCGGTTTTAGAACTCACAGAACGTTCTTTAATCAAATTTTTGGTTCTGATCGGATCTACATTTACATTCATGGCTGACATAGGTCCTCGGTCGTTATCCCTGGCGGTTTTGAATTTGGGTCGTGTTGGTGGAGCTTTATCCAAATTCGCGGTTCTTGACAGATTAGCATTTAATTCCTTCGCAGGTTGCCGCCCTCCCTGTCTTCGGTCCTCCTTCCTGGTTTTCCTGTGCTGAGTCGATTTCTTCTCCGAAAATCCTTCACCGCATCGTTGAGAAGACGCCCAAAACGTGCTGCTCCCACCTGGTTCAGATGAACTCCATCGTCCGAAAACAAATAGTCATCGTAGTAGAAATTGTCCCAGGTGTCGACGAATCCCACGTTTTCCTTCCTGCAGAGGTTTGCTAGACAACGATTTGTGCTGCTGGCTATGTTGTAAAATCGGCTCTCTACACCAAGCCGGGGGACGATTCCTGAGACGATGATCCTTGATGACTTTTCCTTAAACGACTTGATCAGCTGCTGGTACTAGAAGCTGCTAAGGTAAGAAGAAGAAGAGTCCTGCAGTAGTCTTCTTGAATGCTACCATTAGATAATATTCAAGGACACTAGTGCGACGTTATGAGAAACAATTTATTAGGGAAAATAAGCACCAATAGATTCGCCATATAGTCCGCATGGAGGATTTTCGTTATCAACAAATTGAAAAATACCCACTTCACAGACAAATACACCAAAAATCTAAGTCAAAGTGGAGGTGTGGGGGCGGCAGCCCCCACCTATAATACTGTTGTTGTTGTTGTTGTTGTTCCTCAAGCTGCCTGGCCGAACAGCCCCAAGGCCCCGAATAAGGCCAAGGCCATAATCGAGCGCCCCCAAAGAACCCTCCCTGCCGACCACAATAAAGCCTGGGTGACCGAAGCCACTCCATGGCGGGGAGGTAAGGAGGGTGCGGAAACGCCCGGGAAACCAAAGCCCCACCCAGGGCCCTGTACCCCTCAGCAATTATGAAGAGAAAGTTGAGGGGCAAAGGAAAAATGTGACGCTTTGGCTTCCAATCATGGTAGATTGGGAGGTCAATCCACGGAAGAGACGCCGTCACTTGAGATCTAGAAAATATATAAGTAAAAGGAACAGTCAGAGTAAGCTATGGGTATGGCAGAGATCGCTCAGTTCTCACTCTGATAGACCAGCCCATCACCACGCCTATATACTAC
>JBAKBP010011735.1:0-32500 GCA_037953745.1 Lithodes maja
CCTTGCATGCCAGGTACATCGGATTCATATTACTCGGTACGTGGCATAATAAACTAGCCCTTGCATGCCAGGTACAGCGGATTCATATTACTCAGTACGTGGCATACTAAACTAGCCCTTGCATGCCTGGTACATCGGATAAATATTACTCGGTACGTGGCATACTAAACTAGCCCTTGCATGCCAGGTACATCGGATTCATAGTACTCCGTACGTGGCATACTAAACTAGCCCTTGCATGCCAGGTACAGCAGATTCATAGTACTCGGTACGTGGCATACTAAACTAGCCCTTGCATGCCAGGTACAGCGGATTCATAGTACTCAGTACGTGGCATACTAAACTAGCCCTTGCATGCCAGGTACAGCTGATTCATATTACTCAGTATTTGGCATACTAAACTAGCCCTTGCATGCCAGGTACAGCGGATTTATATTACTCGGTAAGTGGCATACTAAACTAGCCCTTCCATGCCAGGTACAGCGGATTCATAGTACCCAGTACGTGGCATACTAAACTAGCCCTTGCATGCCAGGTACAGCGGATTCATAATACTCAGTAAGTGGCATACTAAACTAGCCCTTGCATGCCAGGTACATCGGATTCATAGTACTCAGTACGTGGCATACTAAACTAGCCCTTGCATGCCAGGTACAGCGGATTCATATTACTCGGTACGTGGCATACTAAACTAGCCCTTGCATGCCAGGTACAGCGGATTCATAGTACTCAGTACGTGGCATACTAAACTAGCCCTTGCATGCCAGGTACATGGGATTCATATTACTCAGTATGTGGCATACTAAACTAGCCCTTGCATGCCAGGTACAGCGGATTCATAGTACTCGGTACGTGGCATACTAAACTAACCCTTGCATGCCAGGTACATCGGATTCATAGTCCTCAGTACGTGGCATACTAAACTAGCCCTTGCATGCCAGGTACATCGGATTTATAGTACTCGGTACGTGGCATACTAAACTAGCCCTTGCATGCCAGGTACAGCGGATTCATAGTACTCAGTATGTGGCATACTAAACTAGCCCTTGCATGCCAGGTACATCGGATTCATATTACTCAGTACGTGGCATACTAAACTAGCCCTTGCATGCCAGGTACATCGGATTCATATTACTCAGTACGTGGCATACTAAACTAGCCCTTGCATGTCAGGTACAGCGGATTCATAGTACTCAGTACGTGGCATACTAAACTAGCCCTTGCATGCCAGGTACAGCGGATTCATATTACTCAGTATGTGGCATACTAAACTAGCCCTTGCATGCCAGGTACAGCGGATTCATAGTACTCGGTACGTGGCATACTAAACTAGCCCTTGCATGCCAGGTACATGGGATTCATATTACTCAGTACGTGGCATACTAAACTAGCCCTTGCATGCCAGGTACAGCGGATTCATAGTACTCAGTACGTGGCATACTAAACTAACCCTTGCATGCCAGGTACATCGGATTCATAGTACTCAGTACGTGGCATACTAAACTAGCCCTTGCATGCCAGGTACATCGGATTCATAGTGCTCAGTACGTGGCATACTAAACTAGCCCTTGCATGCCAGGTACAGCGGATTCATAGTACTCAGTACGTGGCATACTAAACTAGCCCTTGCATGCCAGGTAAATCGGATTCATATTACTCAGTACGTGGCATACTAAACTAGCCCTTGCATGCCAGGTACAGCGGATTCATAGTACTCAGTACGTGGCATACTAAACTAGCCCTTGCATGCCAGGTACAGCGGATTCATATTACTCAGTATGTGGCAAACTAAACTAGCCCTTGCATGCCAGGTACAGCGGATTCATAGTACTCGGTATGTGGCATACTAAACTAGCCCTTGCATGTCAGGTACATCGGATTCATATTACTCAGTACGTGGCATACTAAACTAGCCCTTGCATGCCAGGTACAGCGGATTCATAGTACTCAGTACGTGGCATACTAAACTAGCCCTTTCATGCCAGGTACAGCGGATTCATAGTACTCAGTACGTGGTATTTATTACCCATTAATTTCCGGAAGTTTAAACCTATGCGTAAAATCTTACCTCTTCCACGTCACATCAGTAGTCAAGCACCCATGTTCTAAATGGCGTGTGTACGAATCGGTGCCGTCTATAGGAAGTGTTGACAACCATGTTACGAAAAAAATCCATTATAGTACCATATATTTTTATTAGGTTTTGCCGAGGGGTTGAAACTAATTTTAATATGATGCTTAGAGCATATAGATTCCATATCTGTCTTTAAATATGTCAAAATAATTGGTGACAAATAAATGGAGTTATACTGAAGATTACTTCGGCCTTATTTACCATGTTTTTTTTTTCAAGGAATATAGTGTTTAATTTATGTTTTTCATGGTTAGAGTGGAGGATTTGCATTAATCTGAAGATACGGCGTCAAATGGTGCCATTTATTGGGTGAATCGCGCTTTTACAGTAGGTGAGGGAAATTGTGGGGTAATTTGGATACATGATAGGTTGAACCCCCCCCCTCACCCCCCATGACTTATCGTCATCTTCATATGTTGATCTGTAAGGGGGCAAAAACAGGTTGACAGTTATTTGTTTTGGTGAGTAACGTCTATATGGAGTGAGTAACGTCTATATGGAGTGAGTAACGTCTATATGGAGTGAGTAACGTCTATATGGAGTCACGCTCGCGCCATTTATTGGGTGAATCGCGATTTTGAAAAAGCCTGTCGCATCCAACAAAACAAGAAGAAGGGGGTCAAGTCGACGGAATGCTTTGTTTACGGTCGGGACTAAGATTATTTTCGGTGATATTTTTCGGTGAAATAGTTTTTTTTTTAAAGTTGTCAATAGCGAAATTCCTCCATGCGGACTATATTGAGAAAAGTATGGAGAGTCTATTGGTCCCCATTTTCCCTAATAAATTGTTTCTAATACCACCGATGTAGTGTCCTTTATTATTATAACTATCTGGGTTGAATTTTGGAGGGAACTTGCTTTGCATTATATAATATATACAGTTTTATAGTTGATGTATCGAAAAATGTATTCATAAATTAGTTTCGAGAGACATGCTTCCATAATTAGAAATAAGTGAAGTCCATGAATATTTATAAGTAAGTTAGAGACTAGGGTATCCGAGTGTACAGTACTTTAGGCAGAGTGCATGAAGCGTTTTCTTATTTGTTTTTTTCATGCGAGTATGATTTTTCGCTTCAAATAATAACGCCACTGTGATTTGCCTACCCAGAGTCGGCAATAATTACTGCCTCGCCCCGCAACTGATGTCGGGACATTTGTTTTGGTGTGTTGTGTTAACCCTTTCGTTAAGGTGGTGTCTGTCACACGAGCCCATTTCCGGCAATTTTCGATGAGCAAGTTTTAGTATAGCTTTATTTTAATACCACGTATTTTTTTAATATATTTTAAGATAAATATATAATCTATATGCTCTAAAGATCATATGAACATTTGTGTTAACCCTCGGCAAAACCTAATAAAAAAAATATGGTACTAACATTTCTTTTTCGTAACAAGGTTGTCAATACGGTACTTCCAGTTATCGACAGCTCTAAAGATTATATGAAAATGTGTTTAACCCTCGGAAAAACCTAATATAAAAGTATGCTACTAAAATGTAATTTTCGTAACAAGGTTGTCAATACGGTACTTTCCCGTTATCGATATACAATCAAAGCTGAACATTGCAGAGTAAACACCATAGACTTCATCGACTTTGTTTTGCCTTCGTATTATAGACAGCCATTTTTTTTTTTTTTTTTTTTTTTTACTAGGCTAAGGAATTAGTACCCAACCAGCGGGGGTGTGGACCGGCAGCCCCCACCCATAATACTAGGATAGGTTAGGTGAGTTTGTTAGGTTAGGCTAATGTCTTTTAAAATCACTATAGGGGGGCGTGTCTCAACATCGATCGATAATGGGAAAATAGGTTTTCCCGAGATTTCGAATGAATTACAAACACTATATATTGATGCAAATGAACAAACAAAATTATAAAAAAAACACAAGGAAAATTCGTGGTATTTAAATAAATATTTTCCCAAGTGTTTTCTCCTACTGTTTGGAGGCTTGTTCTCATTGAAATCGGAAATCAGATCAAAGGTAGATTATGTTAGCTAGTTTATTTCTTACGGAACTCAAATTTTCAAGTTGTCAGAATACAAAATGCCCGTAGAATTTGACGGAAAGATGACTTGTGTGACACCACCTTTATGATGATACTCCTTATAGTATTTTGGTTATCATTAGGCGACATTATTCGGTATTATTCTAGATCCGGTTTCACAGCACACTCCTCAATTTATATGGCTTCTATAAATTTGTCATATACCATACTTCATTCCTATATCGGTCAGTAGCGGCGCAAATGGAATTATAATTACTGTGAAAAAGTTAATATTTACCTCCTGTTATCCACAGCCAAAGCTGAAGATTGCGGAGTAGGAGTAAATACCGTAGACTTCATCGTTTTTTTTTCGGCGACCGTCAATCTTTTATTATTTTAATACCAAACCAGCAGGGGTGTGGGGGCGGCAACCCCCACCTAATATATTAGGTTAGGTAAGGTTGTTAGGTTAGGCTAATATTACCCCTTATTTTCGTCTTTTACCCAGCAATTTCCCTGATCTTCATAGCCCTCCCCACTAGTGGGGGCCGTGTTTTTAGATTGTTGGATAATGGGTAAATACTAATTTCCGCCAGTCCTTAGTTGTTGTTGTTGTTGTTGTTCCCTAAGCTGCCTGGCCGAACAGCCCCGAGTCCCTGAGGAAGGCCATGGCCATGATCGGGCTTTCCCACAGAGCTCTCATTGAGTGTAGATTGTGTTGTTGGCGTAAGTGGTTGTGTGAAATGCAGTCTTCTATGATGTGTTTAATGGTATGGGGTGCTGTGTTACATCCCGGGCAGGCGTCGACAACGGAGTCATCCAGTCTCTTCTGATAGCTCAGGAGAGCTGGATGGTGTCCGCATCTCAGCCTGGCCAGGTGGACTCTGTCCTCGCGAGGGAGGGAGGATTCGGAAGGATGGATTTCGGGAGGTCGTGCATGCAGCTGCGTGTTGTCTGTGAGTGAGTGGATGGATTGGCGAGAGATATGAGTATGGATGTGCTTCTGGAAGTTGGTTCGGGGTGGGCAGGGAGGGAGAGAGGACAATAATTGTGTGTGATACCGTGTGCTGGGTGTTGTTTTGATATTTCTTGGTGTCTGTGGGTGTGTTGCCATGTAGTTTAGTGGGTGGTCTTGGTTCGTGGAGGCTGCTGCCAGGAATTGAGTGCCTCTCATGTCCAGATGGTCTTTGACTTCGAGGATTTTGGTTTCTTGATGTAGGTGATCTGTGGGTGCAGTAGCTGTGCAGCCTGTAATGATCTTCAGGGGCTTTGTTTTGAATAGTCTGTAAGGTCTTATGTGTTTCAGCTAGGTTAGAAGCTCAGGCTGGGCTTGCGTATTCCATCACTGATCTTGTGTATTGTTTATATACTGTGGTGGTAGTTTCTTTGTTGTGTCCAAATTTTGTGTGAGCAAGTGACCTGAGGGCGTTAAGTCTGGGTGTCAGTTTCTTTTTAATGTTTGTGGTGTGCTGTTTGAATGTCTAATGAGTATCATATGTTACTCCTAGGATTTTGGGTGTGTGTGTATGTGTTGTTTATGGTGAGTTGAGGGATGTATTAGTGTTCTCCTGTCCAGCTTGTGAGCAGGTTTGCGGTGGATTTGGCTGGGGCTAGATTAAGTCTGTTTGTAGTGCACCAGCCATGTAGTGTGTTGAGATAGGGTTGAAGGAGATCTGTTGCTCTTCTTGGGTCATAGTGTGTGCATGTGAGTGTTATGTCATCTGCATAGGAGGCTAAGTTTATTTGGGGCGTATTGGGTGTAGTTATATCGTGCACATACAGATTGAAGAGTGCGGGCGATAGGACGGATCCTTGTGGGACTCCGTTTGGAAAGTTTCTGATTTTAGATGACTGACCGGCAAAAGATACGTGTGCACATCTGCTTGCTAGGAAGTTGGCCAGCCACCTTTTTGTGTTGTTGTGCATGTTTGTGTTGTAGATTTTGTTTGTTAGGTTGTGGCGGGGGATGGCATCGAAGGCTTTACTAATGTAGAGTGTGGCTAATAGTGATCTGTGTGGTGGTCTAGCAGAGTTGATGCCGTCAAAAGCTCTTTGTGTAAGGTCTGTGAGAAGAGTGTTTGTGGAGTGCAGTGGCCTTGTGTTGGAGCTAGGGGTAGGTCGGGTGTAATTAGTTGTAATTCACGGGTCCTTGGAGCGGCTTTGGTCGCGCCGGGAATTTCAACGCCAGTCCTTTGTATAAAACAACACTGTATATTAAAGAAAAGTAAGAAAAACAAAAACACAAAATGCTAAATTCGCTGTGAAACCGGATCTAGAATTTTACCGAGGTTCTTCCTAAGCTTAGTTAAATAGTTTCATGTTATCCAGAAATAATATACTGTATATGAGGCTATTGTATGGTAAGGGTAAAAGTATGGTATATTAAATTTCAGCAAATAACAAACAAGAAGAAGAAGAAAGAAGTTTGGAGTGTATTACAAATGACCAACACTAGGACTCGCTGGATACCGTGAACTGGGCTTCTCTAGCCTACTTAAGGGATCAGTGGTTATTGCTTGGGGTCTATTTATATATGTAATTCTTTTTTAGTTTCCTCGCTAGACCTTCATCAAGCTTTAAGAAAAACACTCCCTAGACTCCCCCTTTCAAGATACGTTTGTTCATTTTTAGATAGAAAAATTTCCCGGTCGAAGGCCGGTTTCTCTTTAAATTACAGGCTCGCTATCGCTCGCCAGGAAGAAATCGAAACTTAAATGGCACGAAGAGTCTTTATCAACTCTGTGTAAGCAGAGTTTGGTATCCCCCCCCCCGTATAGTGGGTACCACACGAAAAAAATGTCTGTCTTTGTCGTCGGTGTCCGTCTGTCTCGGAACTCCTCCTAGACCGTTGGACGGATTTTCACCAAATTTCACACAAACATTTGTTGCGTGAATGCGAACGTCAGTCAAAAAAGATTTTTTGAATTTATGCAATAGTTATGATTTTAGGTCCAAAATATGGTTTTACACCCCCCCCTCCCCCCTCCACTCCCCCCCCCCCCAACCCCAGCAATGATGGCGTTATTTGTGTGCGAGCCCCAAAGGGGCTCACACACTAAGAACGCATTCGTTCTGGGGGCGAAAACATCTCGCTCCGCAATTGCTAGGTTAAGTTAGTTTAGTTGGCATTAGAAGTGATGGTAGTAATAGTGGGATTTATGGTGATAGTAGTGATGATGGTGATAATAGTAGTTGTGATGGTTGTATTTGTATTGATGATGATAGTAGTAGATACGATGGTGGCAATACTAGTAGTAGTGATGATGGTCATAATAGTAGTGATGATGGTGACAAGTAATGATGATAGTTGTAGTTATAATGATGACAGTAGTGATGATGGTAGTGACGATGGTGTGTGTATTATTGATGATGGTGAGTAGTAGTGATGATGGTGAAAGTTGTAGTAATGATGACAATAGTTGTGATGATGGCAGTAGTAGTGATGATGGTGATAGTAGGATACATGATGGTAATACTTGTGACAGTAGTAATGATGTTAACTGTAGTAATGATGATTGTAAGATGGTGGTGATGATAGTAGTAATGATGGTTGATAGGTGTAGTATCAATGATGATAGTCGTGATTAAGATGGTAGTGACAATGGTGAGAGTAGTAGTGATGATTGTAATTGTAGTAGTGATGATGATCATAGTAATGGTGATGATTGCAGTAGTTGTGATGATTGTGGCAGTTGTAGTGATTATGGCAGTAGTAGTGATGATGGTGTTTGTGATTGATGATGGTGACAGTACTAGTAGTAGTAATGATGGTCATAATAGTAGTAATGATGATAGTTGTAGTGATAATAATGAAAGTATTGATGCTGGTAGTGACGATGGTGTGAGCATTAGTGATGATGGTGAGTAGTAGTGAGGATTGGTGAAAGTTGTAGTGATAATGACAATAGTTGTGATGAAGATCATAGTAATGGTGATGATGGAAGTAGTAGTGATGAATGTGACAGTAGGATAAATGATGGTAATATTTGTGACAGTAGTAATGATGATGGTTGTAGTAGTGATGATGTTAACAGTAGTAATGTTGATTGTAAGATGGTGGTGATGATATTAGTAATTATGGTTGATAGTTGTATCAATGATGATAGTAGTGATTAAGATGGTAGTGACCATGGTGACAGTAGTAGTGATGATGGTGAGAGTAGTAGCGATGATTGTAATTGTAGTAGTGATGATGATCATAGTATTGGTTATGATAAAAGTAGTCGTGATGATTGTGGCAGTTGTAGTGATGATGGCAGTAGTAGTGATGATGGTGATTGTGATTGATGATGATATTAGTAGTGATGATGGTAACCCATCGCAGAGTTGGGTATGCCGTTTTGATTTTGGGCAAAACGGCACGTCTACTTTATTTATAAATAAAAGAACACAATCCACCACATAGGGTGTACATTACTACATGAGCAAGTTAATCTGTTTCCCAAGCAAACTAATCGCACACATAACGCACTGTAGTCACGTTCAAGGAATTAGTCAATTTGGGAAGTCGGGGACGTTCTGGTAAATTTTACTAAACTCTGCATGAATAAAGAAACTACATTAACTGTCAAATGTTATATTAAAATCAAATTTGCAACTTGACAAGATAATAACAATAGTACAAAATACAAATATAACTCACTAACGATAGTGCTATCGGGTATATACGGGTATGTACTGTACTGTATAGTGTAATAACTACCCTACAGCTAGTCTGGGATCCACACCCCAAAAAGTGCAAAAAAAGGCATTTTATTATGACACCCCTGCTGTAAAATTTTTGACCCTTGGAACATGATAAGGGAAGTGTTGGACATCTGAAAAGTGAATTTGGACACTTGGTTCGGATTGCGCAACGTGAGGACACTCAATTTTACGAAGTTAAGACAGGAATTTTAAAAGCGGAAAATTTTGAGGTTGAGGAAATTCAATGCATCATATCTCCTTACTGTGACACTTTATTGCAACAAATGACCACTCATTTTTTTCGTCATGATGCCAGCTACAGAATGATAGGTAAATAATATTGATTGGTTGAACTACAAGGTCACCAGAGGTCAAAAGGTCAAGAAAATCATGTCTCACCCCAAAACTGGTATATATTTTTTTACAAAGCATCTGTTTAATACATTTTTCTCAATTGTAATTTAGAAAAACACTTTCATTAAACCTTGTATGTCCTACTGATGTATTTTAGAAAAGAAAATACTAATAAACTAAAAGTAAAAGGCATCACTTTTGCCTGCTGCTTAGAGATGTAATGAAAACAAATGTGAATTAGTGACAGTGACATATTCTTTAAAGTATACAGTCCTATTTACACATTGAAAATTATTGATGTAATGTCAATAAGTGGTAAAATAAGGCTTTATTCTTCATTAATACATATGAAATTATTGTAAAACAGACATTATGTGCTAAAGATAATAAATGTAGCAAACCTAACAGTTAAACCTATATTTTGCACTAATCGCTATCGCCGTTATCTTCAGTTAGCCGCCCACATTTTGGGGAAGTCCCATTGCAAGTGCATGCAATAATGCACTCCAGTCTAGCCTTAGCACATGGACAGTTTTTAATGCAGCCTTTCCTACACTTGCAGAATGTTAGTTTTGCTGTTGCAGGTTTACTAACTTTGCGCTTCATAACTGGGAACAATCTGCCATTACTGTCCAAATACCTGCCATACTGTTCAGGTGCAAGAAGAGTTGGATTACACACATTAGCCTGTTTGTACAGGCTAATCTGGCAAAGACTCCTAAGGACATGAAAATGAAAGGAGTCTTCAGTTGGAGGAAGAGAGCGGAGATCCTGTTTGCTAGAGGCAAATATATGGGCACGTAACCTATCCAATGATGAATATCCTGGCTTGCCGTACAAATCACACCAAAAGTCCCGTGCCTCATCAAACAACTTGTCACTTAGGCCTACATTAGTATGTGAGAAGCTAGTCAGCATTGTCATTTTACCTATGTGCTGCATTGCTACTTTTGCCGCTCTTTTTTTCCCTCGTCCAAATGGGAAGCTTACTGAATCACAGCCTGACAAAACATATGAAATAAGCAGAGTGTCTGTGAGTTCAAGTGCATCTTTTTCTACTGTACTAGCTAGTTTATCAACTAAATCATGAATGGGAAAGAAGATGTAGTTCTTTTCAACCCACAGTTTAGCAACATGTGGAAGTCGAGGATAATGATACATAGAAAGCATAATGATATCTGTATCAGCTGCATGAACAATAAACACACTACTCTTCTGACAGCTTGCAATATGTGAAAAGATCCTGGTATCAGCTTCTTCATGATTGTGGCAACACAGTTCCTGTAACACAGTTGTACCGCAACTGGTCACACGAATTCCCTTAGTACCAACTCCTATTATCAGGGTAATCCCGTCAGGAACTGAGGATGGCTGGATCCAAGAGGATGAAATATATGAAAGTAAGTTTGCCTTGTTCTGTGGGTTTGAAAGAAATCCTTTCCACTCTGGTATTTTCATGTTATGATCAGGGATATACGCTGGTGTCAAAACTCCCTTCACCCGCCTCTGTCGTTCACCATCCTTTAAGCTCATTTCACCAAAGTCATACCTGTCACCAACAAAGTGAACCTCTGAGCAACCGATTGGTTTCATGGCCAGAATCTTCTGCAAGTACCTCTCCTGAAGCTGACCAAAACTCTCTGATGCCAGTGTCCGATAGCGTTGTATAAATGCCATGGCGTCAATAACATACACTGATTCAGAATCAGATTGAGAAATTTCTGTCATTGGTTTCCATGAATCAGCTACCTCTTTTTGAAGTGTTTCAATAAAATCATATTTAGTTCCTTTGCGCATGGTATATCCCTCAGATGCAGTACTGTTTGGCTCAAATAATGATGGGGGATAGTCATTCCATTCATAACTAAAGGCTTCAATCCTTGCCTCATCACTTAATTCTTGTGTAAAACAAAGGGCTCTTGTAACAGTGTTTTCCACATTGATTAACTTCTTCATACAATGTCGCTTTCCTTTGCCTTGTTTCTGTTGACTGGCAAATGTCATTATCTTTGGGGTAACAATTTTAGCAGCATTGGTGGTGCTGGCATCTCTGATTGATTCTAGCCCAATCGTTCTAGCTTTGACTAGTTGTGTAGATTCAAGCGTCTCTCCTGTTGCAATGTTTATCAGCTTATCCGTCCCAAGGGTTGCAACAAACGGATTCCTCATAGTTTCTGCTACAGTGTTTCTGATTTCCAGAACCCTTTCTATATCATCTTTACTCCTCTTTTCATGGTGATCTGGGTGAGGGGATTCCATGTGCACCATCTTCTTGACATTCTCAGAGACAGATGTCAAGAATGGTAATGTTTTTATGTACTTTTCTCGAGCAGCCTCAGCATGAGTAATACCTTTGAATAAGCGAGTCTTTCCCTCATTATTGTATGTTTGTTCCAATGCAAGATCTGTCCATACACCATTGAACACACCTTCTGTCTGGTGGACAGTAAAATTGCCTGCTTCAAATTCTCTTTGTATCTCTGGTGCAGTGTTGGGTAGGTTTTTCATTGCATTTAAATAGATTGGGAGACATGACATGTACTTAGTATGTCCAGAGGAAACAGTGTACGGTAGCATGTTCTGCACCTCCAGCAGGTGTTGCTTCCAAATACCAGCTCTTTCAGCATGGATGTAGCGCTTCAAAATGAGCACCATGTCAATATACATTCCCCATAACTGAGCTGTTACTCCCAATGTGTTCTCAAAGTCTTTCCACTGTGATTCAAGCAATCTTAATTGTTTCATCACATCACCAACAAATACAACGATTCTCTCAGTGTCTTTTGTTTCATAAGCTGTCCTAAGTTTTTCCAACAGTGAAGATAGAAATCCAAGAGCTTCAGCTTCATCATTGTGCAACAACCACTGCTCAAAGGCCTCCCACTTCAGCATAAAGAACGCCTCACAGAGTAGGGAATGATAACGAACCATTTTGTAGTAGTCCTTCCCTGCCATCACCTTATTAGCTGTTCCTCTACCACATATATTACTCACAGCTAGTATGTCTTCAATGCCACTTTCCCTCATAAAGAACCCGATGGATCCCATAAAATTCATTGCAATGTGGAATCCACCCAATCGTACTATGACATCTTTATACTTGAGAGGATTTTTGTTCAACAGGCCTTTTACAATGTCATATATTGCCTGGTCACATGTGATAACAGTTTTTGATTGTCCCAGTTTCAGATTAAGGGAGATGAAATAATCCAGGGAGGTCTGGACAACATCTGGGTTTGTTGGAGTTTGAGGATACAGTGGTCCATAGCCAATACTTGTTTTATGTGCCTGTTGTCCATCATACACTTCAAAAAAGGTATTCCAAGTTGGAGTACATGAAGTGCTATCATTTCTACATGTCATCATTTGAGTGGGAAACATCCGTAAAAGGAACCATACAATATTTTCATCAATCAGAGTGTTACTAGCTACAGTGGCATCAGAAATGAGTTCTATTCCACATAACGATCTTGCCTCTTTTCTGTCCTTCAGGGTAAGGTTGCTGCTAACAGGGACAAACGCCTCGGGTTTATTGACTGTTAACTGTCTTGTCTTATGTAGAGGTACTTTCCCAGCCCCAATTATATTCTCCTGCTTTGTATATTGATATATAATATTAGTAGTTGCATCCAGACTACCATCATCAGTTTCAGAGTGAAAGTTAAGGTTATCAAAGGCATATTGAGCAAAATGTCTGTGTATAATGTTGGATGGAATAAAGATACCTTCTTTTATTTCCTGTTCAGTTACTTCACTCGCAATCGTTGTTAAGTAACGTTGAGCACTGGCATAGCTAATGCTATTTCCAAATCTGTTTAACATGGTAACAATATTTTTGCTGTGAGTTTCTTTTAGAACATGCATTGCCAATCCTACCTGCTTAGGTGTAGGCTGTTTACAAATGTAATTAATAATATCTTGAGATAAGTTAAGAACAGTTTCTTTGTCATTTTCACTAAGATGAACTTTCTCACTGTCACCTTTGTTTTCATCACTTTCAGTAATTAACCATGCTAGATGATTGTACAATTCAACAGGAATTTGTCTTGAGGCAGTATCATACGAAATACTGAATTCATTGTCTACATCAATATGCATTCTTTTTGCAGCTGCTTTTTTCATTGGATTAGGATCATCATCAACATCATCATCACTATATACCTGATATTCCTCTAATTCAGATTTCAGACCCACAACTTGATCACACAACTCCTTCACAGTCAAATGAAGATGGACACATTAAACATGATGCACCCTTTAAAGAGACAAACTGAATGCTACTGCCAAAGTGTTTTGTCAACCGTTTTATCAGTCTGTCTTTTCTATAGCCAGACTTTGTAGCAATGTCATACTGAGACAACAGTTCATTGTACCTTTTTAAAATCTGATCAATGGAGTAGGCATGTTTGTCATTCAAAAGTCCATGGGAAATCTCCGACACAAGCGCTAAAAATGCTGAATCATACTCGGTCATGACTGCTGAACTGCCACTGTCAGTGTTAGGTTTGCCACGTGCAGCCATAAACCTGTTCATGCATCTGAGATGATAGCTAAAGTCATTGGCAATTAGATCTAAGCATGTATCTCCATGCCCTTGAATTTTCAGTAACACAGTTTCGTCATTTAGTTCCTTAGCTTTCTTGTGAATTGATGCCTGTCTTTCATAGCTAGCAACTGCAGTCAGCAGCCTATCACCTTTTCCATCACGTTCTTTTTCACACAAGAAACACACAAGCTTATAATCAATAATTCCTGTTCTACTGGTTCGACCCGATGTGCTAGATGTTTCTCCAGTCATTTCATTTTCTGTTTTCAACCGTTTTGCCTGTACATTTTTCTTATGTGTATAATCACTTCGACAGTTCACATGACACATAGGTTGCCTTCTAAGGAACTCATCAGCATTTTGTAGGTCATTCCAAAGTCTGTAATACACATGATCTCTTCTTGTTTCTACTGCATCTTTGAATGTATTGAAACCCCTGCTTGTTAATTTACACATACGTCCAAGCTCATCAGTAGTACTTTGGCATATCAAACACCTGGAATAATCAGTTATTGTTGAACAGGGCTGCTTGCGCTTTGTTGTTATCACAGGATCCATCGTGGATGTCAAGGAAGCAGCAGTATCACCTGTCGGACAAGAAAAGTGTATCGTTAGTAATTTCTTCAAATTGGATTATACAAATAAATGCATAGTGCTGCCTTATATTCCTACTCCACAAGCATATCCCACTCACATAAAACATTATAAAGGTGTAAAAAGTTGGGTAGAACTATCATTTCTTCATAAATCATACTAGAATATATTCTTAAACCCATTTCTTTGATAAAAATACAAAATTTTAGGTGAGACATGATTTTCGAGATCTTTTGACCTCTGGTGACCTTCTAGTTCACCCAATCAATATTATTTACCTATCATTCTGTAGCTGACATCATGACGAAAAAAATGAGTGGTCATTTGTTGCAATAAAGTGTCACAGTAAGGAGATATGATGCATTGAATTTCCTCAACCTCAAAATTTTCCGCTTTTAAAATTCCTGTCTTAACTTCGTAAAATTGAGTGTCCTCACGTTGCGCAATCCGAACCAAGTGTCCAAATTCACTTTTCAGATGTCCAACACTTCCCTTATCATGTTCCAAGGGTCAAAATTTTTACAGCAGGGGTGTCATATCAAAGTGCTGTTTTGCGGCCTTGGATCCCAGACTAGTAGGTACCTGTAAGCATAGCATGCTTCAAGTGACTCCTAACAATTACTACCCTACAAATAACCTACATTTATTGTACAAATAAACTAAGGAAATCGCAAAAGCAAGCAATTAATCCTATCGACAATGATTATATATAATATAATAAATATAAATATTTTGAAATTTGAAGAAGGCACAATAGATTTAAACAAAAGAGTACTCTTTTGAAACAAAAGAGTACTCTTTTAACAATTACAATCAATACTATTGATTGAAAAGGAAGTTAAATCCAAAAATCAATCCAGATAGTTATAATTGCATAGAGAAAACATAGGTGGTCCACGAATTATCCTGCGTGGGGCACCCGAGTGTACCTATACGATTCAAGTAAGAGTAATGCTAGGTCATGATCCTGCTCGCTATTGGTCTGGGCACCCTTCCCTGATAACCATAGTCATAATCTCCTTGACGATGCACAAACCAAATTATAATTACAGGATTATACACTTAACATGTTTTGACAATATATCATCATTACTACTATTCAGTTCAATTCATGAAATCATAATTATATTCTAGCAAATTTGAGGGGATATTATTATTATTATTATTATTATTTTTTATTTTTTTTTTTTTTTTTTTTTTGGCGCCAGACGCCGTAATTCCTGATGAGGGGTAGCCATGAGCATTAGGCGTTTGTCACGAATCGCTAGGTCAAGTTGACTGGGCTTGTCATCTATCAATAACATTTTGATAGTGCGGGATCGATCCGCTAACCCTTTTATCAGCAGCCGACGCTCTACTGAGTATGCCACGGGAGCCTTGAATCTTCTAAATTAAAGTTTAATTAGATTTAAGACGCAAATAACTATCTACCTCCATCCTAGTTATCTATAACAATGCAAAAGACCCCGAAAAGTTAAAAAACAGAAAATACATATATTAATAAATAAATGTATAATATATAAACTAATAATAAAATAAATACATATAAACTGTAGATAACTTGCCTATCAAAAATTGCCAGAAAATGCGCTCCTGTGACCCCGCATTGATTTGTAATACCCAATCAAATAATATCACGCCATTACTGTTAATCCCCGATCATATTTGAGCGACTCACGGCCCTGGATATAGAAAACGTGAGATATAACTGCCCTAACCGTCTTTAAGGGGGGACTGGCCGGTTTGTCGGGTCCTCCTTCGCCCTCATGTTTAGCATATTAGCTTTGAGATTTGAAGACGTTCGTTCTATTAGTTTGACGATTTTAAGACCTTTCGCTCCATTTTTTTGTCAATATGAAGAAATTTTGTCCCATTTTTTTGTTAATATGAAGACCTTTCGTGCCACTTAGGTGTAAATTTTTTCCTGGCGAGCGAAAGCGAGCCTTCAAATTTAGAAAGAATGGTCTTCGACCGAGAAATTTTCTACCAACAAATTTACAAATTATTTTTAAAGGGGGTTTAGCCTTTTTTTAAAGCTTGATGGAGGTCAAGCGAGAAAACTAGAACAAAAAATAAATATAAGAACAAAATAATGGACCAAAAAGTGAATCATCCCCCCTTAACCGCCTCCCCAAGATCGCAACTCATCGCCGTCTATAAGGGGTGTCAGACGAAAAAAAAAAAAATCCTTCGACTTTTAGCGGCAATTTTTGATCTGGTAGCTTAGGAGTTGGTCATTTATGGGAATTTTGTCTCTTCAGGGGAGGTGGGTCTTTTTGCTGGTCCCGTTTATTCCTCGTGTTTAATCCCATTAGTTTTCAGATTATGTGACGTTCGGTCCATAAATTTGGCGATATTAACATCTTTCGCCCCATTTCGTTGTCAATTTTAAGAACTTGCGTGCCATTTAGGTGTCGATTCTTTCCTGGTGAGCGATAGCGACCCTGAAATGTTAAAGAGGAACTGGGTTACTAATTAATCTTGAAGGAGGGTTTATTTTATTTTTTCTAAGCTTGATGGAGGTCTAGCGAGGAAGGTAAGAAATGTGGAAATAAATTAATTAATAGACCAATATAATGTCCCATCTCCCCTTAACCCGAGAAGTGCGATAGGCCTCACAGAAGCAAGACCATGAAAAACCCCTTCTAAAATGCCCCAGGGGCTCTCAAAACAAAGGAATATGTCATTAGGTGAGATAATTCCCCTCTAACACTTCCTACCACTCATCCATATGTTTATCACCCCCCTTACCCACCTTTTTCCCCCTCCCCCCTCCTCAATTATCACCTATTTTTCCTCTTATTTTCAACATCTATCGGTTATTTTTCACGCAAATTTCTCTCCCGCGGTTTCGTAACACAAGCGAATTACATAAGAGACCTCATATAACACTGAGACATCGCCCGCTCGGGTCAGTATAGAGGTAGAGCTTGTAGAGGAAGGGTGTATGTTTCGCAGTCTCCCGCTTGAGTATATGACTAGGCGGCGAATATTTTCGTTTTTCACCACCCAAATGATTTCCCCACTTATTTTTCGCTCTTCAAGGTTCATATATTTATCATATAAATAGAATAAACACATGAATAAGAAATAATGTTATACAGTATATGGTGAATATAATTTTTTTTGTCAGAATGGAACGTAATTAATTTGCATATAACTACGTTCGTCACAGGCCATTGGCGCGCTTGCCGGGTTAAGTTTAGAGTCTGATACCAATGCACACGGTCCCAGAAATGATGGCAAGATGTTAGCTACCAAAAATTGCTGATGAGAGCTGCGGTGTTTGGCCTCATTACCTTTGAGATTTTAAGACATGCGTTCCATTAGTTTGACTATTTTCAGACCTTTCACCCAATTTCTTTGTCAATATTAAGACCTTTCGTGCCATTTAGGTGTCGATTTTTTCCTGTATCGCTCGCCTGTATTTTTGGAGAAATCGGCCTTCGGCCGTGAAATTTTTCTACCCAAAAATGTATAAATTTATCTTGAAACGGGGTCTAGGGGGTGTTTTTTTATGTTTGATGGAGGTCTAGGATGGAAACTAAAAAAAGAATAGAAAGATAAATAAACAAGCAAATAAATGCACCCATTAAGGACAGCCTTTTGACCTCACTCGGGCATTAACTCTTACGATGCCATGCGGGATTATTAGCATTATTTGTGTAAGTCTGGCCGGCGATTAATCTATTTATTTAGCCTTGGGGAGGCTGCTGATAGAAAACGGAGGATCTTGTGTAATTAGGCTTCTCTGAATGGCAACAACGTTAAACAAATATCAAGGTTATATAATATTTTTTGTATTAATCTTTCAAAACAAAACAATTTTTTTTTAGCGCGCCTAATTCCAGCAAGTTTAGGGGCTAGTGGCCGATTTTTTTGTCTATTAACCCCTTTTGTACCGGCGACGTCTTGTTAATTATATTTTAGCTATATTTAGACGGTTTTATGCAGCTTAAGAAGGATCTGTGGTAGTACAAAGGGTCAAGTAAGATAGTTCTAAGCCTGTAAATTTTGGAATTGAATAAAATCATCTAATATTAGCCAGAAGAATAAAGTTTAAAGGACGCCACTGGTACAGAAGGGGTTAATTCATTTATTAATTTATTTCTTAGTTTCCTCGCTAGACCTCCATCAAGCTTAGAAAAACACCCCCTTGATCCCCCCTACAAGATATATTTTTTCATTTTTCGGTAGAAAAATGTCCCTGCCATTGACCGGTTCCTCTTAAAATTGCAGGCTCGCTTTCTCTCGCCAGGAAAAAGTTGACGCCTAAATGGCACGACAAGTCTTAATATTGACAAAGAAATGGGGCGAAATGTCTAAATATCGACAAACTAATGGGGCAAACATCTAAAAATCTGAACACTAATTGGGCTAAACATGAGATAGAAGGGGGGGGTCTAGAAAAACGACTCATCTTCCCTTAAAAGATATCAGTTTTTTTAATTCAATTTTGTTTTATTACTCTTTCATTTGTTTCGGTAGGGCGCCTAATTCCAGCAAGTTAAGTTTTTTTTCCCATGCTTGCCTGTGAAAAGAATCCAATACTTGTCGGTAACACGATCTCCAGAAAATTATTAAAATATATATTACATTCATGCTGGCTTGTTAATGCCTTGAGGACTATGGTGCGTTTTAATAGTGTAATTTGGCTGTCATTCGACGTTTTTATTTGGATTAGGAAGGTTCTGTGGGAGCTTGATTGATCGAGAGCCTTCATAAACGGCCTACAATCGTCTAAATAAATAATTATTACGCGTCATAATCCTCCAAAGGCTAATAAAAATGTATTACTTGTCGGGAACACTTATATCTTTTTATGTTTTATTATATTTTGTATTTTGATATATACATATTCTCGTCCACTGCTCCTTCGAAGTCACCGCGCTTCACCGATTCGTGATTTATTGCAGGTTGGGAATATGGGGTACATAGAAAAATATAGAAATTTTCTTTGGCTATGTATCAAGTACTACTAATCTAGGTTTACACACGTAGTACCTTAGGTATGAATGTGTTAGGCTAGAATTATGGAACTTTTAATAATTAGCCTACGACATTATATATATATATATATATATATATATATATATATATAATGTGTATATATATATATATATATATCTTCTGTTACGTATCTTGATCCTCAAGTGGTTAACTTGATGAATCTAGATAGCACAGAGATATATATTAAGGTATCAGTCAGCTGAAGGCAAAACAAAAGTAAAATCTAATAAAATAATTTCCTGTTGTTGCTTCCTTTCCTTTTGGATCTTAGGACTTAGTATCCTTTATTGACTGATACTCTTTAATTATGAAAAATACTGAAACTAATTAAAGTCATGTAGTATTTATAAAGAATTATTTAACCGAAGCTTAGTAGGCTATGGTTATGAACCGAATAAGTTATAGCGAAAGAAGGACTATTAATTTTATAAAAAGTCTTGAAAGATAAATATTAAAGTAAGAATATTTCTGTCTCTTACCCTTTTTGAAATGAATAGATAGTTTTCTTATATGTCCTTTTATTTATATTTAATGTAATTATTCTTGGTTCTTGTCTTACGTTAATAGTATTATATTATTATTATCATCAGGAGTAATATCAAAGTCACATAAAAAGTTAGATATATATTTAATAATTAGTTAAATGTATTTCTTAACCACGTAACATTGAAGTTTGATTATGAGTAAATAAAGTTACAGGATCGTTTCATAGATTCGATTCAAGTCTCACTCAAATAATATGAAAAGCAAAAATAATATTTTGAAGCTAAAAGAATTTTCTTCAGCTTAGGAAATCACTATAAGTAATATTAACACAGCCATGTTAGTCTAAGGCGATATTACTAATATGAGACAATAACATCACCGTACTAAGCACCGTTAAGCAATGTAAGCTTAATTAAAAGAAAATGAAAGAACTCTCAAGTATTAATATAAAACAATAGTATTACTTTCATCATAACCCAATTACTTAAAGAGTTGCTTTAGTCCACAAGTTAGTCAACTAAAATAGTTAAGTACATAATAATAGCGTTAACGTTAATTCCCAATCAAATAGTTAAGCACATAATAGTAGCGTTAACGTTAATTTGCAATCAAATAGTTAAGTACACAATAATAGTAGCGTTAACGTTAATTCCCAATCACATATCTCACTAACCAACATAACGTAAGTGTTTACACCGAACACACTTAACACACACATATATAATCTGACGGACAGTCACAATCCCATTATAATACTTCACCCCGTCTTCCTCCAGCTGCAAGTTCACCTCCCCCAACTCCAAATGAGACTGATTTGAATGCCCACAACTCAGTCTTATATACTAAACAATGATGGTGTAGGAACGAATCAGGAGGCGGGGGGTGGTGCCCGCTCCAATCATAGCTCCTCGAGTCGCATAACAGGTGCCTGGTCCATTCACAGCTCCTGGCGTCGATCATAAGTCATAGCGTCGGTCATCAAGTAGTTTGCAGGGTCCCCTATGACGCACGCAGGTGTGAAGGCTCGTTTGCTGGTATGCAGGCTAGCTGGTTTCCCCACTCGCTAGTTCGCTCGCTCGTTCGCTCGCTAGTTTGCTTCACCGTTTGGGTAGTTTGGCTCCTTCAACAACTCTAATTCTAACTCTTAAATTAACATACAGGGCTCCGTATGTCAGACCTCCCCCCTAGAAAAGAGTTTAAGGAGTATAGTACATAATATTAAACATAATACATAAATAGATTCACCACCAGATTGGCAACAGCAAGATTATAATGAGGATATAATAAGGATATCACCCAAAGTAGGCAAAGTCTCCAGGTACCACATCAGAACATAGCCGGAACGTAGCTGGAGCGTTATTCGAACTGCAAGGCATCTCGCAGCTGAAGGCTTGACAGCGCACTACTAAAGCATGATATTTACCTCGCTACAAGGGAGAGCTAATTGCCAAAATCCTCTCATTAAATTAAACTTGCTGCTGTATGAGGCCAACCCGGTAAATGTAATCTTTAACAGATACGTGATAGGCAATCGGCTAGCACGTTCTGGACCCCCTTAATATGTTTGACATCCAGGGAGTATTCCTGCAGCAACAAACTCCACCTGGTCAGTCGTTGGTTTTTATTTTGGAACCTATGCAAAAATTTTAAGGGGTGATGGTCAGTATACACAGTGATGGCACCAGAGGCAGATTGCACATAGATAGCAAAGTATTGAAGGGATAAAATTAATGCTAACAGCTCCTTCTCAATGACTGAATAGTTACGTTGGGCAGAATTTAATTTTTTACTGAAATAGCACACAGGATGCAATACCTCACAGTCGTCTTCCTGGAGCAACACTGCACCAACCCCGGTATTGCTCGCATCCACTGCCAGGGAAAAAGATCTGTTAAAATCAGGAGCTCGGAGTACAGGATAATTAGATAATATATATTTGGTAGCAATAAAGGCCTCTTCACATTCAGAGGACCACACAAACTTCACATCCTTACGGAGAAGATCCGTCAGGGGAGCGGTCAACTTTGAAAAATTTATAATGAAACGCCTATAATAGCCAATTATGCCTAGGTACCTTTGGATGTGCTTCTTAGTGCTAGGAGTTGGGAATTCTAGAATAGACTCTACCTTTGCTTGAGGAGGTGCAACCTGCCCCTGACCTACCGTATATCCTAGATACTGGACCGTACTCTTTACAAAGGTGCATTTCTTAAGATTAACCACCAGATTGGCATCAGCAAGATTTAAGAACAGCAATCTAAGTTGGTAAAGATGCTCCTCCCATGACTGTGAAAAGAGAAGAATATCATCGATGTAGACAACGCACCCAGGTACCCCTTCAGTTACCAAATTCATGAGGCGCTGGAATGTAGCTGGGGCGTTTTTCAAGCCGCAGGGCATTACGTTACAGCAGAAGGCTTGATTGTTGACTACAAAGCATGACATTTCCCTCGCTCTAGGGGTGAGAGCTACTTGCCAATATCCCTTCATCAAGTCAATCTTGCTGATATAGGTGGCTGTACCAATCTGGTCAATGCAATCGTCGATCCGTGGCAGTGGGTAGGCATCGTTCTTTGTGACAGCATTGACTTGCCTATAGACCATACATAACCTATGGCTCCCGTCTGGCTTTGGCACAAGTATGACTGGACTACTCCACTGGCTTAAGGCCCTAGTGATCAGTTCGTTAGATAACATAAAGTCAAGCTCGACCTGCATTATACTCCTGCGTTGCGGCGAGACACGGTAGGGGGATAGTTTAATGGGAGTTGCATCCCCTACGTCGATGTCGTGCACGGCCAAAGAAGTGAGCCCTGGAGTATCACGGAACACATTGGGAGACTCAGATAAAACAGAGATTAGTTGGTTCGCTTGATCAGAGGGAAGATGACATAGTTTAGATGGTAATTCCCTCCAAGCCACTGAATTATACTGAAAGTTGGATAGGCTACATGACAAGTCAAAGTCTGCATGGATACCTTCAGGCTCTGGAACAGTCTGTTGCGGGTCAGTAAGAGAACTGAAGACTTCGTCCGCACCAGGCTGTTCACAGGTCCTGACATTCACTGCCACAGTGGGAGAATCTGGAAGAGAGGAATCAGGGGACCTATAGTAGGGCTTCAACATAATTATATGGAATACTTGCGTGGGCTTTCTCCTGTCTGGGGTAGTTACTAGATAATCGGTAATGCTCACCCTCCGAATGATCTTATATGGGCCCCTGAACTTGGCAGATAAAGGTTGGCCAAAAAGGGGGAGCAGGACCAAAACCTCATCACCGGGCTTAAACTCCCTCTCACAGGCTTTTCTGTCCTACCATTTCTTCATGGAGCTTTTAGCCACTGTCAAGTTTTGAGCGGCAAACTCACATGAGGATCTCAGCCGGGTTTTGAAATCTGAAACATACTTGAGGAGGTTTTGGTTCCCCTCCTGGCCAACTAGGCTATCCTGCAATAGTTGCAAAGGACCTCTTACCTGGTGACCGAAAACTAGCTCATTAGGGGAAAAACCCAGGGATTCAGTTGGAACCTCACGAGTAGCAAATAAAAGAAAAGGTACCCCCTTATCCCACTCAACTCCGGTCTCTGTACAATACTTACGTAACATTCCTTTTAATGTCTGATGATATCGTTCGAGAACCCCTTGACTCTCTGGGTGGTAGGTGCTAGACTTAACATGCTCGATACCCAACTCCTTCAGGGACTGCTGGAAAATGTTAGAGGTAAAATTAGTTCCTTGATCACTTTGCACCTCATGGGGGAAACCCATTCTGGTGAAGAATTTGAGCAGTTCCTTGATGACAGTTGGAGCAGAGGTAGTCCTTAAGGGTATAGCCTCTGGGTAGCGAGTTGCCATGTCCATGATAGTTAATAAATAAATGTTACCTTGGGAAGTCTTAGGCAATGGGCCTACAATGTCCACTACCACCCGAGTAAAAGGATTCTCGAAAATGGGCAAGGGCACCAGAGGATGTACAGGCACCTTCTGATTGGGTTTTCCTGTCATCTGGCAAGTGTGACACACTCTACAAAACTCCACTACATCTGCACGCATTCCTGGCCAGTAAAAGTGGGCTCTGATTCTGTCTAGAGTTTTTCTCACACCTAGGTGTCCTGCCAATGGTATACAATGTGCCATTTCCACGATATCTCTAAGACAAGGTTTGGGGACTACTACTTGATGGACGTCCCAAGCCCCGTCATCGATTGGTCTGTGTGGCGGTCTCCATCTACACCACAATACTCCTCCTTTGAGGTAGAAACATTCACCACCCTCCTTCTCACATTCCTCCTCACTCATGGCCCTGGCAGCTAACTCCTTGCATTCACTATCATCTCTCTGTAGCTCTACCAGGCCACTAGGACAATTTGGAAGAGTTTCATGGTCATCGTTAGGGTCAAGATGAGCCATAAAGGTGTCAGATAAATCCACCTCAGTCACATCAGGCACAGTTGGAGCGTCATTCACACTCTCATCATCCCTTTCATCAACTCTTACATTCGGTACATTTCTGTCTGAGGGAACTGCTACTTGAGACATTGAACGTGTGACAGCACACACAGGGAAAACAGTTGGCATCTCCTTTTCGAGCTCACCGGTTAGTGGCTCGTTAATAGGGGAAAGTGACAAAATGGGGTCTGGTCGGACCTTCTCACCTGCTACATCATTCCCCAAAAGGAGTGTTACCCCAGGCACAGGGATATCTTGGGACCTACACAAAGCTATGGTGGCCTCACCCTGTAGTAACTCTCGTTCAATTTCGCCTTTTACCAAGTATGCATAAAACTGGCCTCCAGCACCTCTCATTACAACTGGTTCGCCAGGTGGGCACTCAGTGTAAGGATTCACCAGGAGGGTGCTAGTAGAACCTGTGTCTTTCAGAATTTTTACCTCGTGCATACAACCATTTAATCTCACGTTGCCAGATGAAATAAAGGGACGGTAACTGTCCTGCACTGATGGTGAAATTATTGGCTTAACCCTAGTGGGTTGCACCACATATGCTACTACACCCCTGTCTAGATGATTTACGTTAGCTGCTAGGTACTCCTTCTGTCGAGAGTCCTGCATTAAAGGAACTTTTGGTGCTAGGTACTCTTGTCGGGAGACTTGCATTACAGGCACATATGGAGTTTGAGATACGGCAGCAACTGTCTGCCCCGATCTCTCGGTTCTCTCCTTGGCCCAGCACTGATAAGCTAGGTGGCCTCTCTTGCCACAAAAAGTACATACTTTAGGGGATACGGGAACGTTCCCTCTTTGAGCATTACTATTAGTTTGGGGCCCACCTCTGTTACCATTGCCCTGAGTCGCATTTTTAGTTGGGGGAACAATTCTATTTTGGCTAGCTGAGGAAGACGTTATAGGCTTGTGACTGGGTCGGTCAGATTTGTGATTGGGATACTTAAAATTAGAACTAGAATTATCGTAGGGCTTCTTTCCACGAAATTTGTTGTTGAGCACGTATGTGTCAGCCATGTCAGCGGCGTCAGCAAGACAATCTACCTTTTTCCCCTTTAAATGATAGGATACAGAAGAATCAATTTTCCACAGGAAATTTTCTAACAGGACCAACTCCTTCAGATCGTTGTAGCTTGTGACTTTCTTACTCTTGACCCAATGATTGAAAGTTTTAGTCATGGTCCTGGCAAATACCTTATGGGTTTCTTCTACTTTCTTCTGGTTTTTACGGAAAGATTGCCTGTAAGCCTCAGGCTGCAATTGATAGGTTTTTTAGGATAGCTTCTTTGAGATTGTCATAATCCTGCCTAACTTCTGCTACTTCTGACAAATACGTGGCTCGAGCCTGCTCTGTCAAAACAGTTTGTAACATAAAAGGCCATTGATCTCTTGTCCACTTCATACCTCCAGCAACTTCCTCAAACAAAACAAAGAAATCCTGCACATTATCCTCAGTGAAAGGTGGAATGACACTAGTCATAGTCAGTCCCAGAGGGGGAGCAATTACAGGAGCATTCGTATTGACATTTAATTGAGCCGTTTGATATTGATATTGATAATGTTCGGTCTTTATTCTGGCTTCTTCGATATTTATTCTGGCTAGTTCTATTTTTAGTTTGGCTTGTTCTAGTTCGAATATTTGATCACCGGTCAAACCATGTGGCAATTGTACATCAAGTTGGCTAGGTTTACTCGGGATCCCACCAACTGCTCCGTCACCCTCCCCGCCTTCTACAGGGAACAGGTGGGTTTATGGTCTGAGCCACCTCTACTTTAGACATGTTTGAGACAGTTAATTGGAGATGTGAGGCAAGCACTTTCAGTTCGGATTTTGACAGACAGTCAATATCAGGGGCTGTGGGGTCTGATTCTATGGAAACTCTAGCATCTTCTTCATTAATTAGTTGAGGCATGATTAATATTTGATTTTTAAGTAGTGAAACGTTAATGAAACGGAGTGAAACTGTATGAAACGAATCCTGGCAAGGTCGCCACTCTTCGGTTACGTATCTTGATCCTCAAGTGGTTAACTTGATGAATCTAGATAGCACAGAGATATATATTAAGGTATCAGTCAGCTGAAGGCAAAACAAAAGTAAAATCTAATAAAATAATTTTATGTTGTTGCTTCCTTTCCTTTTGGATCTTAGGACTTAGTATCCTTTATTGACTGATACTCTTTAATTATGAAAAATACTGAAACTAATTAAAGTCATGTAGTATTTATAAAGAATTATTATTTAACCGAAGCTTAGTAGGCTATGGTTATGAACCGAATAAGTTATAGCTAAAGAAGGACTATTAATTTTATAAAAAGTCTTGAAAGATAAATATTAAAGTAAGAATATTTCTGTCTCTTACCCTTTTTGAAATGAATAGATAGTTTTCTTATGTCCTTTTATTTATATTTAATGTAATTATTCTTGGTTCTTGTCTTACGTTAATAGTATTATATTATTATTATCATCAGGAGTAATATCAGTCACATAAAAAGTTAGATATATATTTAATAATTAGTTAAATGTATTTCTTAACCACGTAACATTGAAGTTTGATTATGAGTAAATAAAAGTTACAGGATCGTTTCATAGATTCGATTCAGGTCTCACTCAAATAATATGAAAAGCAAAAATAATATTTTGAAGCTAAAAGAATTTTCTTCAGCTTAGGAAATCACTAAGTAATATTAACACAGCCATGTTAGTCTAAGGCGATATTACTAATATGAGACAATAGCATCACCGTACTAAGCACCGTTAAGCAATGTAAGCTTAATTCAAAGAAAATGAAAGAACTCTTAAGTATTAATATAAAACAATAGTATTACTTTCATCATAACCCAATTACTTAAAGAGTTGCTTTAGTCCACAAGTTAGTCAACTAAAATAGTTAAGTACATAAGAATAGCGTTAACGTTAATTCCCAATCAAATAGTTAGCACATAATAGTAGCGTTAACGTTAATTCGCAATCAAATAGTTAAGTACACAATAATAGTAGCGTTAACGTTAATTCCCAATCACATGTCTCACTAACCAACATAACGTAAGTGTTTACACCGAACACACTTAACACACACATACAGTATATAATCTGACTGACAGTCACAATCCCATTATAATAATTCACCCGGTCTTCCTCCAGCTGCAAGTTCACCTTCCCCAACTCCAAATGAGACTGATTTGAATGCCCACAACTCGGGTCTTATATACTAAACAATGATGGTGTAGGAACGAATCAGGAGGCGGGGGGGGGGAGGGTGCCGGCTCCAATCATAGCTCCTCCAGTCGCATAACAGGTGCCTGGTCCATTCACAGCTCCTGGCGTCGATCATACGTGATAGCGTCGGTCATCAAGTAGTTTGCAGGGTCCCCTATGACGCACGCAGGTGTGAAGGCTCGTTTGCTGGTATGCAGGCTAGCTGGTTTCCCCACTCGCTAGTTCGCTCGCTAGTTTGCTTCACCGTTTGGGTAGTTTGGCTCCTTCAACTCTAATTCTAACTCTTAAATTAACATACAGGGCTCCGTATGTCAGAATATATATATATATATATATATATATATATATATATATATATATATATACAGATATATATATACAGATATATATATATATATAATTATATATACAGATATATTTAGTTAGTTTGTTATTTAATCTATTCAGTTGTAATTATATATATTTTTTTATTTATAGTTTTTTTCATTTTGTTTTCTTATTTATTGCAATTTTTTGTTTTTAGCTAACACCAGTCAAATTTATTTTATATGGTTGAAACTTTTAGGATTCATGGACTTTACAATTTTTAATTAACTCGGGCAACTTTATGATAGGTTTACTTAATTCAGCTTAAGAAGGATCTGTGGTTGCTCAAAGGATTAGATGAAATAGTATTTGGCTTTTTAGTTGTTAGAGGTCCGTTCCAAGCTGAATAAAAGCCTCTAATAGTTGTCAGAATATAATGGAAATTACGTCACCGGTACTGAACGGGTTAAGGGGGGATGGGGGTATTTATTAGCTCATTTATGTATCTTTGTATTATTTTTTGTTTTAGTTTCCTCCCTAGACTAGCTCCATCAAGCCAAAAAAAAAAAAAACCCACCCGGCCAAGACCCTCCTTCAAGATAAATTTGTACATTTTTCGACAGACAAAGACTTAGAACTATCTCACTTAACCCTTTTTACTTCCACAGATCCTTCTTAAATTGCACAAACTCGTCTAAATATACCTAAAATATAATTATATAGACGTCGCGTATACAGAAGGGGTTAAGGGGGTAGGGGGTATTATTTAGTGTATATTTTATTTCCTAGTTTCCTTGCTAGACCTCCAACATTTAAAAAACAAAACACACACACACACACACACACACACACACACACACACACACACACACACACACCTGGAATAAGTGGACGACGTTGTGACGTCCCATCTGGGGTTGGCAAAAATGGTACAAGGCGAGATGGGTATCATATGGTTCACCTAAGCTGATGGCTACCTAAGCCTTCGGGCGAGACGGTACCGTCTATAGTGAGAATGGTACCATACAGATCCACCCTAAGCCTTCGTTTCCGATGTCGCCAATTGGCTAAAATACAGACTACACACACATCCACAGCCATTCCAACAGTACATAAAACACTTAACATGCATTTCACGCAATACATTCCCAGTTAAGGAGGCGCGATAATAATGACCTTAGCTCGC
This sequence comes from Lithodes maja, assembly GCA_037953745.1. NCBI lineage: Eukaryota > Metazoa > Arthropoda > Malacostraca > Decapoda > Lithodidae > Lithodes > Lithodes maja. The sequence continues at coordinate 28,969 of JBAKBP010011735.1, forward strand.
ATTGCGTGGATTCCCCTTGACGAACAAGTAACTGAGTAACTGAGTAACACACACACACACTTGACCCCCCTTCTAGATAATATTTTGAAAATTTTCAGTAGAAAATGTCCCAGCTGAATGCCAGTTCCTCCTAATATTAGGCCTACAGACACGCTATCGCTCGCCAGGAAAACAAAATCGACACCTAAATGGCACGAAAGGTTCTAATATTGACAAAGAACTGAGGTGAAATGTCTTAAAATCGCCAAACTAATGGAACGAACGTCTAAATATCTCAAAACTATTGGTGCTAAACGTGAGGGAGAAAGCGAGCCAAAAAAACACAAGAACCGTGTGGTGCGTGATTCATACTAAGAGTGGGGTGATTATATGAGTACAGTACGTCTATCTCCATACATCCAGCTCAGTAAAGACCTGGCAGCAACTCCAGGTATAGACAGCAGCAGAAGGAGAATCGTGTGCGCGTTTCATACTAATGCCGCTGTCACACGAGCGTTTTTTCCGTCAATTTTCCATGAGCAAGTTTTTTCTCGTATTAAGCCGCTGTCACACAGGCGATTTTTCCGTCAATTTTCCATGAGCAAGTTTGTTCTCGTATTATTTCGGGACTTTATCACACTTGTATCGTCAACTAAACTGAAGGTAGATTATGTTAGGCGGCTGAATTCTGATAACGTGTAATTTTTGAAGCTTCCAGACCATAATTGCCCGTAAAAATTGCTCGAAAAAGGGCTCGTGTGACTCCGGCTTTAATAAGGGTGGGGTGATAAATGTGAACGTGTCTATCTCAATACAATACAGCACAAATGGATTAAGGGGGTACGGTTTAGTTTTTGGTCTATTTATTCTTTCATATATTAATTTTTTAGTTTCCTCCCTAGATTTCCATCAAGCTTAAAATATACCCCCAAGATCCCTCATCGAGATAAATTTGTGCATTTTTCGGTAGAAAGATGGCCAGACCAAAGGCCAATTCCTCCTAAATTGCAGGCTCGCCAGGAAAAAATCAACACCTAAGGTCGTAATATCGCCAAACTAATTGGGCGAATGACTTAGAGTTTCAAAACTAATGGGGCTAAACATGAGGGAGAAGGAGGTCCAGAAAACCCCCTTAAGTGACATGGGCACTCATTGACCAAGGTTAGCATATCCAAGTAACATCACAACAGTAAGAAAAATGTTTTGTAGATTAGAATTGGGTGAATGGGACTCGTCAGCCTTGGTCGGCAACCCATCTAGGGGAAACAACCTTATACAAATATGTGTGGATGGGACTAGTCAGCCTTGGTCGGCAATGCATTTAGGGGAAACTACCTTATAAAAATCTCTCTCTCTCTCATTCACTCACTCTCACTCTCATTCACTCACCAGGAAGGAGGACCGAAGACAGCGAGGACGGCAACCTACAAAGGAATTAAATACGAATCCGTCAAGAACCGCGAATTTGGATAAAGCTCCACCAACACGACCCAAATTCAAAACCGTCAGGGATAACGACCGAGGACCGAGGACAGCCATGAATGTAAATGTAGATCCGACCAGAACCAAAAATTCGATGAAAGAACGTTCTGCGAGTTCTAAAACCGCAACTTTAAAGGTTTTCTATGCAAACGCTCGTAGCATACGCAATAAATTTTCAGATTTAGAGGAACTAGTGTTTACAGAAAATTATGATGTGATTGGCATAACAGAATCTTGGCTCAATACAGAAGATAGAGACTTTTTAGCAGAGTATTCACTTCCCGGTTATGTAATGTTTGAGAACAGCCGAATAAATAAAAATGGAGGTGGCGTTTTATTTTATATCAAAGAAAGTCTTAACCCGACCCTCATGTCAAAACCTCAAATTGTGAACGTCGACACATCTTTTGTGCTAATAAAGAATAATAAAGGTACAAAAATAATACTTGCGTTAATATACAGACCTCCAGCTCAATCAGTGCAAACTGACCGAGAAATTTACGAACAAATTGCAGATGTAAGTAACTCACAAGATACCGTAATTTTTGGCGACTTTAATTTACCTGTGACCAAGTGGGGCGATACTCTTACTTCACACTCCGGACATGACTTGTATACGAACTTGCAAGAGAGTTCGCTTTATCAATTTGTTCGAACGCCGACCCGTGGTAATAACGTTCTTGACATTGTACTTGCAACAAAAGAAGAATTGATAGAGAATTTGAATGTTGGTGATGAATTCAGTAACAGCGACCATCGTACGATAACTTTCACTTTAAAGTTTACTAGTAACGAACCAAATAGTAGCATCGAAAAAGTCCCTAATTTCAAGAAAGCAAACTTCCATAAACTTAGAGCTATGTTTAAAGAAACTGACTGGAGCTTTTTAATTAACAATAACGACATAAATACATCTTGGAAGTTATTCGAAACCACTTACCTAAAAGCAGTGCAAGACTGCATACCATCGAAAATACGGCGTCCAGGCCATAATAATAAGCCCAAATGGTGGAATAAAGATATTTCAAACTGCCTGCTTGCTAAAAAATTTGCTAATGATAGATTAAAATCCTCACAAAATGACGAAGAACGGGTGAAATTTGTAGAGCTACGACGCAAAGCCAAAAAGTTAATTAAGCAAAGTAAAAAGACCTTAGAGTTACATATTGCGAATCAAAGTAAAACAAACCCGAAAGAATTCTATAGTTATATCAGAAAGAAAAAAGTAGTTACTTCAACTGTTGGACCGTTAGTCGATGAAAAAGGAGAATACACCAAAGACGAAGTACAAATGAGTCATGCCCTCAATACCTTCTTTGCATCAGTTTTTACAACAGAGGACCTCAGTGATATCCCTACACCATCGCCGATTCAGATTGATAATTCAGATGTTCTAAGCAATATCACCGTTACAGAGAGAGAAGTATTGAATTGTTTAGATAAACTCAAGGTAAATAAAACGCCAGGACCTGATACAATCTCGCCTAGAGTTCTAAAGGAAGCTAAGAATGAGCTCTCCAAACCACTGACATTACTATTCAATAAATCCTTGCAGTCTGGAACTATGCCTGATCAGTGGAAGCTAGCCAACGTAACACCGATATTCAAAAAAGGCAGCAAATCCCTACCCAGTAACTATCGTCCAATTAGCTTAACCTCAGTTGTATGTAAAATGCTAGAAACGGTCATACGAGACAGACTCGTAAATCACTTAGAGGAAAATAACATACTTAAAGATACTCAACACGGCTTTCGTAAAAAACGTTCCTGTTTAACAAACCTCTTAGACTTCTTCCACGATATCCTCAACCTCTACGATGAGAGTAAAGCTGTAGATATTATATACCTTGATTTTCAAAAGGCCTTTGACAAAGTTCCCCACAAACGTTTACTGCTAAAACTAAAAGCGCATGGAATACAAGACGGTGTGTTGAAATGGATAGAAAATTGGCTCAGCAACAGAAAGCAAAGGGTAGTCATAAACGGTAAGGCATCTAAATGGACCAATGTAAGTAGCGGGGTACCCCAGGGATCGGTACTAGGACCAATTCTCTTTCTAATTTACATCAAC
>JBAKBP010011735.1:37500-65000 GCA_037953745.1 Lithodes maja
TTTTGAGACTTGAGAAAACATCGCCCCCCCCCCCCCAATCACGCATTTATACAGTATATATATACGGTATATATATATATATATAATTATATATATATATATATATATATATATATATATATATATATATATATATATTTATTTATGTATGTATTTATGTATTTATTTATTAATTAGTTAATTTATTTAATTATCGATTGATTGATTAATTGATTTTTATTTATTTATTTATTTATTTATTTATATACCGGTATATGTTATTTACTGATTGATTGATTATTTGATTGATTGATTGATAGATAAATATAAAGATTTAATATGCATTCCATAAGTTCTTCTAGACGTGCTAATTAAATACTCCATATAGCCCGTCAGACTTATTAGCCTCAATACAGAATTATATATATCATTACCAGCCGCATTTATGGCTCTAACGGTCTAACTAATAGTCATTCCAGCAGTTTTATAAAAGTTTTATATTGGCACAATTTTCCAGCAATTTTATGGACTCTTTTTACGTTGGTATTGGCAACTCGACTGATGGTAAATTAATAGGAAGAACATGGATGGTTTTGTTATGTACAGTGTATATATATATATATATTATTTCATATTTATTTATTTATTTTTTATATCTATTTATGAACTAATTTGCATAGATATTGGCAACCAACTAGACGAATGATAAAAAATATTATATTGCAGATGAATAATGTTCTGTTTTTGTTTACAAGCTTATGTGGGTTCTTTTCCATTTGTTTTTGTGACTAAGTTGAAGTTGAACTAATAGGGATGATGTTCTGGAAGACAATATTTCTGTTATCTTCTGCACCTACACTAAAGGTTAAGGGGGGATGGGCGTATAAAGGTTAAGGGGGGATGGGCGTATAAATAAAATAAAAAGTGAATAAGTAATTTAAAAATAAATACTGTACATATAGGGTGAATCCGCATCTAGGGTAGTATGTGACTGCGCCAATCCTACACGGCTTATAAATATATACAGTATATATACAATATATACAATATATTCAGAAAAGCTGATTATGGTGGGATAAGAAGAGCCTTAAGGGTGGACCCTATTGTTAAACAATTAAGTCAGGATAAGCCAGAGTTAAGCTTGACAGCTACATATGAACAGTTTATTTCTTCACTTCACAATGCGCAAAATAAATATATCCCCAAAAGAAGATTTAGATCGATACAGAACCAACCAAAATGGATGAATAATAAACCAATAGATCTTATAGGAAAAAGGAAAGGAATATATAGAAAAATTAAGAAAGGCGAAACTCACCTACTTATTTACTATCGGACTCTATCAAAACAGGTCAAAAAGGAAATTAGGACAGCAAAAAGAAATTATGAAAGAAGGATAGCCAACGACTCAAAAAATAACCCTAAAGCTTTTTACCAACCATGTAAATCTAAAGTTAGAAATGTAATAGGCCCCCTTAAAACTTCGATAGGAGAAATGACAGAAAATTATTTAGAAATGTGCAGTACATTAAATAGTCAGTTTCTATCCGTTTTCACAAATGAAAATGTGGCACAGATTCCAGAAGTCAGTAAGGTATATAGCGATAGTATAGAAAATAGGTTAAGTACGGTTACTATAAGTAGAAATGATGTGCTTAAGGAAATTGACAGACTGAAGCCTCAGAAATCACCTGGTCCTGATGAGGTATATGCTAGATTAAAAGAATGCAGAGATGAGTTAAGTTACCCATTAACATTTCTTTTTAACAAGTCATTAGAAACAGGTATAGTTCCAGAAGCTTGGAAGCTTGCAAATGTAGTTCCGATCTTCAAAAAAGGTGATAAATCCATAGCATCAAATTATCGTCCCATTAGTCTCACTTCAATCATAGGAAACCTACTAGAGTCAATTATTGCTAGGAAAATGAGAAACCACTTAGAAACATTTAACTTAATCAATTCTTCTCAGCATGGATTCACTCAGGGACGTTCTTGCCTTACTAATTTGCTTAGCTTTTTCTCAGAGGTATATGAAGCAGTAGATAATGACAAATCATATGATATTATATATTTAGATTTCAGTAAAGCTTTCGACAGAGTCCCTCCTGAGAGATTGATGAGAAAGGTTGAGGCGCATGTAATAGGTGGGGCATTGTTAGGATGGATTAGGTCATGGCTAATTGGTAGGAAGCAGAGAGTCAGCATAAATGGTACTAAGTCAGAGTGGGGATCAGTCAAGAGTGGTGTCCCCCAGGGATCTATCTGTATTGGGTCCTCTGTTATTTATCATATACATAAATTACCTTGATGCAGGTATAACTAGTAGGATGAGTAAATTCGCAGACGATACCAAAATAGGGAGACCAATAGATTCAGATAGCGACATAGAGTGCCTCCAAAGGGATCTAGATACCTTACACGAATGGTCAGTAAAGTGGCAGATGAATTTTAACATTGACAAATGCAAGGTATTAAAGATAGGGAAGACGAATACTAATGCAAAATATAAACTAGCTAATGCTGAATTAGAAAACTCAGACTGCGAGAAAGATTTGGGTGTGTTTGTTAGCAACGATTTGAAACCTAGAAAACGGTGTATAAGCGTACGTAACAAGGCAAACAGGATTCTGGGGTTCATCTCAAGGAGTGTGAGTAACAGAACTGCCGATGTTATCTTGAAACTTTACTTGTCATTGGTGAGACCTCATACACGGTCACGGTGGCCGAGCGCGCTTAGTACTCTGTATTGGGAGCGCTAGCTCTGGTGTCGGGGGTTCAATCCCAGGCGCCGGCAGGGGGAAGTTCTCTCAAAAACTTTCCCTGGCCGTGAAGGCAAGATCTGGGCGGATCGTCTCGGGGGACCCACAAAGTCTCCTGCCCACGTCCTACTCCCTTGGGAGTATGTAGGCGCTCTCGTTAGCTGCCAGGATCAGTCTGTTGATCCATTAGGATAAGATCTAGGTTAAGTCTGTGTATTTTCAGCCCCATTGGCTGCCGGCTTGAAATAAACCGATTATTATTATTATTATATGGATTATGCTGTCCAATTTTGGTGTCCTTATTACAGAATGGATATAGATTCCTTGGAGAGAGTACAGCGAAGAATGACAAAAATTATTCGTAATATTAGAAATCTACCATATGAAGAGAGGTTGAACAAATTAGGCTTACATTCGTTAGAAAGACGCAGAGTTAGAGGGGATATGATAGAAGTGTTCAAGTGGTTCAGTGGGGTAAATAAAGGAGACATGAAAAATGTACTGAAGCTCAGTGATAGCGAAAAAACTCGAACAAATGGTTATATATTAGATAAATTTCGTTTCAGAAAAGATATAGGCAAATATTGGTTTGGTAACAGAGTTGTAGATGGGTGGAATAGGCTACCAAGTGATATAGTGGGATCAAGAACGATAGGGAGCTTTAAGATAAAATTAGAAATATGGACGAGATGGGTTGGGTGTGAGGGGGATCTGCCAGGATTGGGCCAATCGGCGCTCAGCAGACCCCCGTTATCTTGTGATAATCTCTGACCGTTTTGGTGGGGTCAGTACTCAAGGTATTAGTGAGTTGGGCCTATAATTGGGGTTGGGTGTGACAGGGATCTGCCTTGTGTGGGCCGATCGTCTTTTTGCAGACTCCCATTTTCTTATGTTCTTATATTTATATATGTTATGGGAAGATCCATCGGGGATTAGCATTATTAACTTAAATGAGCCGTATCCGGGAGGCTGGTGACGTGTTTATTTCGACTATCATTACCAGTAGTAGTAATAGGTGTTTGTTAATAGTCTAGCTTGTTAAATATGTGTTTGATAGTAGTCTAGCTGATAAATAGGAGATATATAATAGACTAGCGTGAAATAGGTGTTAGATATTTCCCCCAAGCTGTTTCACAAGTGTTAGATAATACTTCAGCTTATTTAATAGGGTTGATAATAGTCTAGCTTATTAAAATAGTGTTAGATAATAGTCCAGCTTGTTATATTTGTGTTTGGTAATACTTCAGCTTATTAAATAGGTGTTAGATAATAGTCCAGCTTCTTAAATAGGTGTTATATAATAGTCCAGCTTATTAAATATGTGTTATATAATAGTCCAGCTTCTTAAATAGGTGTTATATAATAGTCCAGCTTCTTAAATAGGTTTTATATAATAGTCCAGCTTATTAAATATGTTCTATAATAGTCCAGCTTCTTAAATAGGTGTTATATAATAGTCCAGCTTATTAAATATGTGTTATATAATAGTCCAGCTTATTAAATAGGTGTTATATAATAGTCCAGCTTCTTAAATAGGTGTTATATAATAGTCCAGCTTCTTAAATAGGTGTTATATAATAGTCCAGCTTCTTAAATAGGTGTTATATAATAGTCCAGCTTATTAAATATGTGTTATATAATAGTCCAGCTTCTTAAATAGGTGTTATATAATAGTCCAGCTTCTTAAATAGGTGTTTGATAATAGTCCAGCTTCTTAAATAGGTGTTATATAATAGTCCAGCTTCTTAAATAGGTGTTTGATAATAGTCCAGCTTCTTAAATAGGTGTTAGATAATAGTCCAGCTTCTTAAATAGGTGTTATATAATAGTCCAGCTTCTTAAATCTATCTATCTATCTATCTATATGCTCAGGCCCAATCCCCATTTTGGGGGTAGCCGACTCAAGACAGAGCAAGAACAGGGAAAACACAAAAACAACATAAAACAAAAAATAAACACAGATAAAAAACACAAACTCACACACATCTAGGTCACCCAGGAGAAGACCCAGAGACCAGGGTTACCAAGGTCACTCCAGCACTCCCCCGGCCCCTGACCACCCGGAGAGGTTCCGATCTCGGCAGGCAGACATGCAGCGGAGCCAAAGCCACAAGCCCTCCCACCACACTTCCAGGCACACCCTTCATATTAATCGTCCCCCCGGGCCAGGCGCCTGATGGACTATTATCTAGTCGAACTTGCGCCCGACCCCTTACTCCAAATGACCACGTGTTCACTCAACTATTCACAAGCATTCTCCATTCACTCCTGTCCACCACCACTTCCCCTGCCTGATCTATAGTCATTCCTCTATCATCCAAAGCCTTTCTTACACAGTCTCTCCATCTCAATGGGGGTCTTCCTGCCCTTCTATCTCCCCTTGTACCTGACTCACATATTCTCTTTGTAAGCCTTTCATCTCCCATTCGTTCAACATGACCATACCAGCTCAGCACCCTTCTGTCCACTCTGGCTGACAAATGTTCCTGCTGCCCCACTCTCCTACGTATCTCTTCACTCCTCAATCTGTCTCTACGAGTAACTCCACACATACTCCTCAACCAGCTCATCTCCATCACATCCAGCCCTCTTTTCTCCTTTTTCTTCAGAGTCCATGTCTCAGCCCCATACATCACTGTTGGCACAACAATTCCTTGATACAGTGCACTTTTTACTTTCACTCCGAGATTTCTCGTCTTCCACATACTTCCCATTGCTCCGAAAACCTTCCTTCCTTCACACACTCTCTGTTTTACCTCCATTTCCATACCTCCACTCCTGCTTATCGTTCCTCCTAGATATTTAAAACACTCTACTTGTTCCAATATTTCCCCATCCAGCCTCACATCTAGATTCACCCTATGCTCTCCCCTATTACACACCATTACTTTACTTTTATTGACGTTCACCTTCAGTTTCCTCCTTCCACAAACCACACCAAACTCTTTGACTACCCGCTGCAGTTTCTCATCAGAATCCGCCACCAATGCTGTGTCATCAGCGAACAGCAACTGATTCAACTCCCAATCTCTACCATTCTTTCCTACTAAACCCAATCCTCTTCCCATAGTTCTCCTTTTCACCTCCCTCACCACACCATCCATAAACATATTAAACAGCCATGGTGACATTACACAACCCTGTCGCAGACCTACCTTTACCTCAAACCATTCACTCAACTCACCATTTCCTACTCTCACACATGCTCTGCTCCCTTCATAAAAACTCTTAACTGCTTCTAACAAATTTCCTCCTATTTCATAAATCCTTAACACCTTCCACATTGCTTCACGGTCCACACGATCATATGCTTTTTCCAAGTCCATAAATCCCAAAATATCTCCTTATGCTTCTCTAAATACTTCTCGCATAACTGTCTTACTGCAAACATCTGATCCACGCACCCTCTTCCCCTCCTAAAACCGCACTGTTCTTCTCCTATTGCAACTTCCGTACACTTTATTATCCTCTCTATCAACACCCTGCCATACAGCTTTCCAACCACTGACAATAAACTAATACCTCTATAACTTGAACACTCCTGCCGATCTCCCTTCCCCTTGTACAACGGCACAATACATGCACTCTTCCAGTCTATTGGTACCATTGACACAACAAAGCACACATTGAAAAGTCTCACCAACCAATCTATTATCACATCTCCACCCTTCTTTATACACTCCACAGCAATACCATCCAAACCTTCTGCTTTTCCCGCTCTCATATGTTTCACTGCTTCTTTCACCTCATTTTCCTCAATCCTTTCATTCATTCCCTGCCACCTGGGTGGCCTGGGTAACCTATCTCCATCCACCTCTGCTTCAATCACTGCTTCTCTTCCATCTCTTGTATTTAACAAAGATTCAAAATACTCAGCATATCTTTTCCTCACTTCAACTGGTTCCACTAGTAATTCTCCATTTTCATCTTTCACTGACTCTTCCCTCTTTTGTCCTCCTTTCCTTACTTTATTTACCTCCTTCCAGAACATCTTCTTTCGTTCTTCAAAATTCTCACTCAGCCTTTGGCCCCACCTTTCGTTGGCATCTTTTTTTGCTTCTCTAATATTCCGTTTTGCCTCTCTCCTTTTCTCCTTGTACCTCTCCCATACCTCAACACTACCATCCTGTAAAACCCTCTCAAAACACTGTCTCTTCTCCTCAACTGCCTTTCTCACCGTATCATTCCACCACTCGCTTCCCTTCCTGATACCTCTGCCTCCTACTTTCCTTTTGCCGCATACTACCTCTGCACTTGCTTTCACTCCTTCCTTAAACTGTTGCCATTCAACCTCTACTTCTCTCTCTTCCATCTCTCTCACTTCCATCCACTTTTCATTTAGTCTTTCCTTGTACTCCCTCTCTTTTTCACTCTTCTCTAACTCACTAACTTTTATTACCTCTCTTACTTCACGCTTGTCTCTTATTCTCCTGTAACTCTTAACTCTTAGCTTTCCCTCCACCAGGTAATGATCTGACATACCCTCCGCCTCACCTCTCATCACATTCACATCCAGCAGTCTACACAATCTTTCCCTTGTCACCAGCACATAATCCATCAATGCCCTCTCTACAATCTCTCCCCTCACAAGTCTATGCCAGGTGTACTTGTATATACGCCTTTTTTTGAAGAACGTATTACCTACACTCAATCTACACTCTTCACATACATTTTTCAGTCTTTCTCCACTCTCGTTTACACCATCCACACCAAAACTACCGATGACTCCCTCAACAGGCTCATTTCCTACCCTAGCATTTAGGTCCCCTAAAACTATAACATTTTCATTTTCATCAAACCCTTGTAGACAATCTCTCAAATCCTCCCAGAAACCCTCTACCTCGTCTAACTCTCTTTCACTTCCTGGTCCATACGCACTTACAAAGACCCACCTTTCACCCTTAAACCGCATTCTCACCCACATTAGCCTTGATGACACCTCTTTCCACTCTTTTATAAACTCTCTCAACTCCTCCTTCACAATAATAGCCACTCCTTCTTTCCCCCTGACTCCCTCGTCTACTCCAGACTTTCTACCTATCACGTTTCCAAAATCCACTTCTCCCTCTCCTTTCATCTTTGTTTCATTCAGTGCAAGGACATCATACATCCTTCTTTCAAATAACCTTCCAATATCCTCTCGCTTCTCATTCGTACTACATCCACGCACATTCAAAGCTCCTATTCTTAGGGTCCGGGACCACGAACGCATTCCCTCGCCCCTATCTCTGTCTCGTTTTTTTGGTAGATTTATTTAAGGGGAGAAGGATACCAGGCCCCCCGCCCCCGATCCCCTTTAGCCGACTTCTACGTCTCGCCGGAGAAAAGCGGTGGTGGAATAAATAGGTGTTATATAATAGCCCAGCTTCTTAAATAGGTGTTAGATAATAGTCCAGCTTCTTAAATAGGTGTTATATAATAGTCCAGCTTCTTAAATAGGTGTTAGATAATAGTCCAGCTTCTTAAATAGGTGTTAGATAATAGTCCAGCTTATTAAATAGGTGTTATATAATAGTCCAGCTTCTTAAATAGGTGTTATATAATAGTCCAGCTTATTAAATAGGTGTTAGATAATAGTCCAGCTTCTTAAATAGGTGTTAGATAATAGTCCAGCTTATTAAATAGGTGTTAGATAATAGTCCAGCTTCTTAAATAGGTGTTATATAATAGTCCAGCTTCTTAAATAGGTGTTATATAATAGTCCAGCTTCTTAAATAGGTGTTAGATAATAGTCCAGCTTCTTAAATAGGTGTTATATAATAGTCCAGCTTCTTAAATAGGTGTTTTATAATAGTCCAGCTTCTTAAATAGGTGTTAGATAATAGTCCAGCTTCTTAAATAGGTGTTATATAATAGTCCAGCTTCTTAAATAGGTGTTAGATAATAGTCCAGCTTCTTAAATAGGTGTTATATAATAGTCCAGCTTCTTAAATAGGTGTTATATAATTGTCCAGCTTCTTAAATAGGTGTTAGATAATAGTCCAGCTTCTTAAATAGGTGTTATATAATAGTCCAGCTTATTAAATAGGTGTTAGATAATAGTCCAGCTTCTTAAATAGGTGTTATATAATAGTCCAGCTTATTAAATATGTGTTATATAATAGTCCAGCTTCTTAAATAGGTGTTATATAATAGTCCAGCTTCTTAAATAGGTGTTATATAATAGTCCAGCTTCTTAAATAGGTGTTATATAATAGTCCAACTTATTAAATATGTGTTATATAATAGTCCAGCTTCTTAAATAGGTGTTATATAATAGTCCAGCTTCTTAAATAGGTGTTTGATAATAGTCCAGCTTCTTAAATAGGTGTTATATAATAGTCCAGCTTCTTAAATAGGTGTTTGATAATAGTCCAGCTTCTTAAATAGGTGTTAGATAATAGTCCAGCTTCTTAAATAGGTGTTATATAATAGTCCAGCTTCTTAAATAGGTGTTAGATAATAGTCCAGCTTCTTAAATAGGTGTTAGATAATAGTCCAGCTTCTTAAATAGGTGTTATATAATAGTTCAGCTTCTTAAATAGGTGTTAGATAATAGTCCAGCTTCTTAAATAGGTGTTAGATAATAGTCCAGCTTATTAAATAGGTGTTATATAATAGTCCAGCTTCTTAAATAGGTGTTATATAATAGTCCAGCTTATTAAATAGGTGTTAGATAATAGTCCAGCTTCTTAAATAGGTGTTAGATAATAGTCCAGCTTATTAAATAGGTGTTAGATAATAGTCCAGCTTCTTAAATAGGTGTTATATAATAGTCCAGCTTCTTAAATAGGTGTTATATAATAGTCCAGCTTCTTAAATAGGTGTTAGATAATAGTCCAGCTTCTTAAATAGGTGTTAGATAATAGTCCAGCTTCTTAAATAGGTGTTATATAATAGTCCAGCTTCTTAAATAGGTGTTATATAATAGTCCAGCTTCTTAAATAGGTGTTATATAATTGTCCAGCTTCTTAAATAGGTGTTAGATAATAGTCCAGCTTCTTAAATAGGTGTTATATAATAGTCCAGCTTATTAAATAGGTGTTAGATAATAGTCCAGCTTATTAAATAGGTGTTAGATAATAGTCCAGCTTATTAAATAGGTGTTATATAATAGTCCAGCTTCTTAAATAGGTGTTAGATAATAGTCCAGCTTATTAAATAGGTGTTAGATAATAGTCCAGCTTCTTAAATAGGTGTTAGATAATAGTCCAGCTTCCTAAATAGGTGTTATATAATAGTCCAGCTTATTAAATAGGTGTTATATAATAGTCCAGCTTCTTAAATAGGTGTTAGATAATAGTCCAGCTTATTAAATAGGTGTTAGATAATAGTCCAGCTTCTTAAATAGGTGTTAGATAATAGTCCAGCTTCCTAAATAGGTGTTATATAATAGTCCAGCTTCTTAAATAGGTGTTAGATAATAGTTCAGCTTCTTAAATAGGTGTTAGATAATAGTCCAGTTTCTTAATAGGTGTTATATAATAGTCCAGTTTCTTAATAGGTGTTATATAATAGTCCAGCTTCTTAAATAGGTGTTAGATAATAGTCCAGCTTCTTAAATAGGTGTTATATAATAGTCCAGCTTCTTAAATAGGTGTTATATAATAGTCCAGCTTCTTAAATAGGTGTTAGATAATAGTCTAGCTTCTTAAATAGGTGTTACATTATAGTCCAGCTTCTTAAATAGGTGTTAGATAATAATCCAGCTTATTAAATAGGTGTTAGATAATAGTCCAGCTTCTTAAATAGGTGTTTTATAATAGTCCAGCTTCTTAAATAGGTGTTATATAATAGTCCAGCTTCTTAAATAGGTGTTAGATAATGTCCAGCTTCTTAAATAGGTGTTATATAATAGTCCAGCTTCTTAAATAGGTGTTAGATAATAGTCCAGCTTCTTAACCCTTTCACGCTTTTATGACGCAGAGGTTGCCAGATTAACAATACGAAATAGAGTTCTCACTCTTATAATTACCTCTCCAAAATTAGTTCTGCCCACGGCTAACTCAAAAGACAACTGCAGAGGTTGAAGTAACTAAACTAAAGGTTTCTAAACACCCCTGATGGTAACAAAGGCTTTAAAGTATCCCTAATAGGCTCAAAAATTGCGTCATAAGCGTGAAAGGGTTAAATAGGTGTTTTATAATAATCCAGCTTCTTAGGCCGGGACATTTTTCTATCGAAAAATGTACAAATTTATCTCGAAGGGGGATCTTGGCGGTATTTTTTAAAGGTTGATAGAGGTCTAGGGGAAAAAAAACTTACTAATAAGATTTATACTCACTGGTTTATGCAATTTGAAAAAAATAAATAAAAAATAAATATATATATATATATATATATATATATATATATATATATATATATATAATATACCGGGTATATATATATATATATATATATATATATACAGTATTAGGAAAGGCGACGTCATCGTACTGAAATGGTTAATGAACTTGGAGTAGCCTTCTAAATATATGTTTTGTACTTTGCTAATGTGATCAATAACTATTGAATTATAGTATATTAGTTTACATAAAGCCACAGACATTGACTGATACATAATATATATACGGTATATATATATATATATATATATATATATATATATATATATATAAAAAGCATACCGCCGACGTCCTTTTAATTTTATTCTGGCTATAATTAGACGATTTTGTTCAGTTTAATAAGAGCCTCCAGCAATTAATAGGCTTGGAACTATCTCAATTTAGCCTTCCACTACCACAGATCCTTCCACTACCACAGATCCTTCCACTACCACAGATCCTTCCACTACCACAGATCCTTCCACTACCACAGATCCTTCCACTACCACAGATCCTTCCTGTACTGCACAATATCGTCTAAGTTTAGCTAAAATATATATAAAAAGACGTCGCCGATACAGAAGGAGTTAATGTCATCCAATTTATTTTTTCAACTATCTCTTTTATTTCATTTTATTACACTTTGCTTCACTCTATCCTCGGATATTTTCTTGTTCTCCTCTGTCTTGTCTATTTTAATTCGCAATCGCCTGTTTGTTTATGCAAGCCATTTAAGGGGAGATCTCCACTTGAGGGATTTTTTTCTTTACCCCCTTTCTCCCTCATGTTTAGCCCCATTGCTTTTGAGATTTTAAGACATTTGCCCCGTTAGTTTGGTGATTTTGAGAATTTCCGCCCCATTCTGTCAATTTTAAGACCTTTCGTGCCATTTAGGTGTCGATTTTATCGTGGCGAGCGATAGCGAGCCTGTAATTTAAGAGTAACCGGCCTTCGGCCAGGAAATTTTTCTACCGAAAAATGTACAAATTTATCTTGAAAGGGGGTCAAAGAGGTGAAATTTTAAGATTGCTGAAGGAGTAGGAAACAAACTAAAAACCTCCCCTTAACAGAGCAACATTATTAATGATCAAAAGCTAATGCAGTTTATCGATGCCGAACATAATCCTTAATTCCTTAGAATACCCTAACTTATGGTAGCATTACTATATATTGGATAGTAATTATACCATGCCCTAATACCCTAACTTATGGTAGCATTACTATATATTGGATAGTGATTATACCATGCCCTAATACCCTAACTTATGGTAGCATTACTATATATTGGAAAGTAATTATACCATGCCCTAATACCCTAACTTATGGTAGCATTACTATATATTGGATAGTTATTATACCATGCCCTAATACCCTAACTTATGGTAGCATTACTATATATTGGATAGTAATTATACCATGCCCTAATACCCTAACTTATGGTAGCATTACTATATATTGGATAGTAATTATACCATGCCCTAATACCCTAACTTATGGTAGCATTACTATATATTGGATAGTGATTATACCATGCCCTAATACCCTAACTTATGGTAGCATTACTATATATTGGATAGTAATTATACCATGCCCTAATACCCTAACTTATGGTAGCATTACTATATATTGGATAGTAATTATACCATGCCCTAATACCCTAACTTATGGTAGCATTACTATATATTGGATAGTAATTATACCATGCCCTAATACCCTAACTTATGGTAGCATTACTATATATTGGATAGTGATTATACCATGCCCTAATACCCTAACTTATGGTAGCATTACTATATATTGGATAGTGATTATACCATGCCCTAATACCCTAACTTATGGTAGCATTACTATATATTGGATAGTGATTATACCATGCCCTAATACCCTAACTTATGGTAGCATTACTATATATTGGATAGTGATTATACCATGCCCTAATACCCTAACTTATGGTAACATTACTATATATTGGATAGTGATTATACCATGCCCTAATACCCTAACTTATGGTAGCATTAATATATATTGGATAGTAATTATACCATGCCCTAATACCCTAACTTATGGTAACATTACTATATATTGGAAAGTAATTATACCATGCCCTAATACCCTAACTTATGGTAGCATTACTATATATTGGATAGTAATTATACCATGCCCTAATACCCTAACTTATGGTAGCATTACTATATATTGGATAGTAATTATACCATGCCCTAATACCCTAACTTATGGTAGCATTACTATATATTGGATAGTAATTATACCATGCCCTAATACCCTAACTTATGGTAGCATTACTATATATTGGATAGTAATTATACCATGCCCTAATACCCTAACTTATGGTAGCATTACTATATATTGGATAGTAATTATACCATGCCCTAATACCCTAACTTATGGTAGCATTACTATATATTGGATAGTAATTATACCATGCCCTAATACCCTAACTTATGGTACATTACTATATATTGAATAGTGATTATACCATGCCCTAATACCCTAACTTATGGTAGCATTACTATATATTGGATAGTGATTACACCATGCCCTAATACCCTAACTTATGGTAGCATTACTATATATTGGATAGTGATTATACCATGCCCTAATACCCTAACTTATGGTAGCATTACTATATATTGGATAGTAATTATACCATGCCCTAATACCCTAACTTATGGTAGCATTACTATATATTGGATTGTAATTATACCATGCCCTAATACCCTAACTTATGGTAGCATTACTATATATTGGAAAGTAATTATACCATGCCCTAATACCCTAACTTATGGTAGCATTACTATATATTGGATAGTAATTATACCATGCCCTAATACCCTAACTTATGGTAGCATTACTATATATTGGATAGTAATTATACCATGCCCTAATACCCTAACTTATGGTAGCATTACTATATATTGGATAGTAATTATACCATGCCCTAATACCCTAACTTATGGTAGCATTACTATATATTGGATAGTGATTATACCATGCCCTAATACCCTAACTTATGGTAGCATTACTATATATTGGATAGTGATTATACCATGCCCTAATACCCTAACTTATGGTAGCATTACTATATATTGGATAGTGATTATTCCATGCCCTAATACCCTAACTTATGGTAGCATTACTATATATTGGATAGTGATTATACCATGCCCTAATACCCTAACTTATGGTAGCATTACTATATATTGGATAGTAATTATACCATGCCCTAATACCCTAACTTATGGTAGCATTACTATATATTGGATAGTAATTATACCATGCCCTAATACCCTAACTTATGGTAGCATTACTATATATTGGAAAGTAATTATACCATGCCCTAATACCCTAACTTATGGTAGCATTACTATATATTGGATAGTAATTATACCATGCCCTAATACCCTAACTTATGGTAGCATTACTATATATTGGATAGTAATTATACCATGCCCTAATACCCTAACTTATGGTAGCATTACTATATATTGGATAGTAATTATACCATGCCCTAATACCCTAACTTATGGTAGCATTACTATATATTGGATAGTAATTATACCATGCCCTAATACCCTAACTTATGGTAGCATTACTATATATTGGATAGTAATTATACCATGCCCTAATACCCTAACTTATGGTAGCATTACTATATATTGGATAGTAATTATACCATGCCATAATACCCTAACTTATGGTAGCATTACTATATATTGGATAGTAATTATACCATGCCCTAATACCCTAACTTATGGTAGCATTACTATATATTGGATAGTGATTATACCATGCCCTAATACCCTAACTTATGGTAGCATTACTATATATTGGATAGTGATTATACCATGCCCTAATACCCTAACTTATGGTAGCATTACTATATATTGGATAGTGATTATACCATGCCCTAATACCCTAACTTATGGTAGCATTACTATATATTGGATAGTGATTATACCATGCCCTAATACCCTAACTTATGGTAACATTACTATATATTGGATAGTGATTATACCATGCCCTAATACCCTAACTTATGGTAGCATTACTATATATTGGATAGTAATTATACCATGCCCTAATACCCTAACTTATGGTAGCATTACTATATATTGGAAAGTAATTATACCATGCCCTAATACCCTAACTTATGGTAGCATTACTATATATTGGATAGTAATTATACCATGCCCTAATACCCTAACTTATGGTAGCATTACTATATATTGGATAGTAATTATACCATGCCCTAATACCCTAACTTATGGTAGCATTACTATATATTGGATAGTAATTATACCATGCCCTAATACCCTAACTTATGGTAGCATTACTATATATTGGATAGTAATTATACCATGCCCTAATACCCTAACTTATGGTAGCATTACTATATATTGGATAGTAATTATACCATGCCCTAATACCCTAACTTATGGTAGCATTACTATATATTGGATAGTGGTTATACCATGCCCTAATACCCTAACTTATGGTAACATTACTATATATTGGATAGTAATTATACCATGCCCTAATACCCTAACTTATGGTAGCATTACTATATATTGGATAGTAATTATACCATGCCCTAATACCCTAACTTATGGTAGCATTACTATATATTGGATAGTAATTATACCATGCCCTAATACCCTAACTTATGGTAGCATTACTATATATTGGATAGTGATTATACCATGCCCTAATACCCTAGCTTATGGTAGCATTACTATATATTGGATAGTGATTATACCATGCCCTAATACCCTAACTTATGGTAGCATTACTATATATTGGATAGTGATAGCATTACTATATATTGGATAGTGATTATCTATCTATCTATCTATATGCTCAGGCCCAATCCCCATTTTGGGGGTAGCCGACTCAAGACAGAGCAAGAACAGGGAAAACACAAAAACATCATAAAACAAAAAATAAACACAGATAAAAAACACAAACTCTCACACATCCAGGTCACCCAGGAGAAGACCCAGAGACCAAGGTTACCAAGGTCGCTCCAGCACTCCCCCGGCCCCTGACCACCCGGAGAGGTTCCGATCTCGGCAGGCAGACATGCAGCGGAGCCAAAGCCACAAGCCCTCCCACCACACTTCCAGGCACACCCTTCATATTAATCGTCTCCCCGGGCCAGGCGCCTGATGGACTATTATCTAGTCCAACTTGCGCCCGACCCCTTACTCCAAATGACCACGTGTTCACTCAACTATTCACAAGCATTCTCCATTCACTCTTGTCCACCACCACTTCCCCTGCCTGATCTATAGTCATTCCTCTATCATCCAAAGCCTTTCTTACACAGTCTCTCCATCTCAATGGGGGTCTTCCTGCCCTTCTATCTCCCCTTGTATCTGACTCACATATTCTCTTTGTAAGCCTTTCATCTCCCATTCGTTCAACATGACCATACCAGCTCAGCACCCTTCTGTCCACTCTGGCTGACAAATGTTCCTGCTGCCCCACTCTCCTATGTATCTCTTCATTCCTCAATCTGTCTCTACGAGTAACTCCACACATACTCCTCAAGCAGCTCATCTCCATCACATGCAGCCCTCTTTTCTCCTTTTTCTTCAGAGCCCATGTCTCAGCCCCATACATCACTGTTGGCACAACAATTCCTTGATACAGTGCACTTTTTACTTTCACTCCGAGATTTCTCGTCTTCCACATACTTCCCATTGCTCCGAAAACCTTCCTTCCTTCACACACTCTCTGTTTTACCTCCACTTCCATACCTCCACTCCTGCTTATTGTTCCTCCTAGATATTTAAAACACTCTACTTGTTCCAATATTTCCCCATCCAGCCTCACATCTAGATTCACCCTATGCTCTCCCCTATTACACACCATTACTTTACTTTTATTGACGTTCACCTTCAGTTTCCTCCTTCCACAAACCACACCAAACTCTTTGACTACCTGCTGCAGTTTCTCATCAGAATCCGCCACCAATGCTGTGTCATCAGCGAACAGCAACTGATTCAACTCGCAATCTCTACCATTCTTTCCTACTAAACCCAATCCTCTTCCCATAGTTCTCCTTTTCACCTCCCTCACCACACCATCCATAAACATATTAAACAGCCATGGTGACATTACACAACCCTGTCGCAAACCTACCTTTACCTCAAACCATTCACTCAACTCACCATTTCCTACTCTCACACATGCTCTGCTCCCTTCATAAAAACTCTTAACTGCTTCTAACAAATTTCCTCCTATTTCATAAATCCTTAACACCTTCCACATTGCTTCACGGTCCACACGATCATACGCTTTTTCCAAGTCCATAAAAGCCCAAAATATCTCCTTATGCTTCTCTAAATACTTCTCGCATAACTGTCTTACTGCAAACATCTGATCCACGCACCCTCTTCCCCTCCTAAAACCGCACTGTTCTTCTCCTATTGCAACTTCCGTACACTTTATTATCCTCTCTATCAACACCCTGCCATACAGCTTTCCAACCACTGACAATAAACTAATACCTCT
Organism: Lithodes maja; assembly: GCA_037953745.1. Classification (NCBI taxonomy): domain Eukaryota; kingdom Metazoa; phylum Arthropoda; class Malacostraca; order Decapoda; family Lithodidae; genus Lithodes; species Lithodes maja. Next base: position 55,082 of record JBAKBP010011735.1, read on the forward strand.
ATAACTTGAACACTCCTGCCGATCTCCTTTCCCCTTGTACAACGGCACAATACATGCACTCTTCCAGTCTATTGGTACCATTGACACAACAAAGCACACATTGAAAAGTCTCACCAACCAATCTATTATCACATCTCCACCCTTCTTTATACACTCCACAGCAATACCATCCAAACCTTCTGCTTTTCCCGCTCTCATTTGTTTCACTGCTTCTTTCACCTCATTTTCCTCAATCCTTTCATTCATTCCCTGCCACCTGGGTGGCCTGGGTAACCTATCTCCATCCACCTCTGCTTCAATCACTGCTTCTCTTCCATCTCTTGTATTTAACAAAGATTCAAAATACTCGGCATATCTTTTCCTCACTTCAACTGGTTCCACTAGTAATTCTCCATTTTCATCTTTCACTGACTCTTCCCTCTTTTGTCCTCCTTTCCTTACTTTATTTACCTCCTTCCAGAACATCTTCTTTCGTTCTTCAAAATTCTCGCTCAGCCTTTGGCCCCACCTTTCGTTTGCATCTTTTTTCGCTTCTCTAATTTTCCGTTTTGCCTCTCTCCTTTTCTCCTTGTACCTCTCCCATACCTCAACACTACCATCCTGTAAAACCCTCTCAAAACACTGTCTCTTCTCCTCAACTGCCTTTCTCACCGTATCATTCCACCACTCGCTTCCCTTCCTGATACCTCTGCCTCCTACTTTCCTTTTGCCGCATACTACCTCTGCACTTGCTTTCACTCCTTCCTTAAACTGTTGCCATTCAACCTCTACTTCTCTCTCTTCCATCTCTCTCACTTCCATCCACTTTTCATTTAGTCTTTCCTTGTACTCCCTCTCTTTTTCACTCTTCTCTAACTCACTAACTTTTATTACCTCTCTTACTTCACGCTTGTCTCTTATTCTCCTGTAACTCTTAACTCTTAGCTTTCCCTCCACCAGGTAATGATCTGACATACCCTCCGCCTCACCTCTCATCACATTCACATCCAGCAGTCTACACAATCTTTCCCTTGTCACCAGCACATAATCCATCAATGCCCTCTCTACAGTCTCTCCCCTCACAAGTCTATGCCAGGTGTACTTGTGTATACGCCTTTTTTTGAAGAACTTATTACCTACACTCAATCTACACTCTTCACATACATTTTTCAGTCTTTCTCCACTCTCGTTTACACCATCCACACCAAAACTACCGATGACTCCCTCAACAGGCTCATTTCCTACCCTAGCATTTAGGTCCCCTAAAACTATAACATTTTCATTTTCATCAAACCCTTGCAGACAATCTCTCAAATCCTCCCAGAAACCCTCTACCTCGTCTAACTCTCTTTCACTTCCTGGTCCATACGCACTTACAAAAACCCACCTTTCACCCTTAAACCGCATTCTCACCCACATTAGCCTTGATGACACCTCTTTCCACTCTTTTATAAACTCTCTCAACTCCTCCTTCACAATAATAGCCACTCCTTCTTTCCCCCTGACTCCCTCGTCTACTCCAGACTTTCTACCGATCACGTTTCCAAAATCCACTTCTCCCTCTCCTTTCATCTTTGTTTCATTCAGTGCAAGGACATCATACATCCTTCTTTCAAATAACCTTCCAATATCCTCTCGCTTCTCACTCGCACCACATCCACGCACATTCAAAGCTCCTACTCTCAGGGTCCGGGACCACGAACGCGTTCCCTCGCCCCTATCTCTGTCTCGTATTTTTGGTAGATTAATTTAAGGGGAGAAGGATACCAGGCCCCCCGCCCCCGATCCCCTTTAGCCGACTTCTACGTCTCACCGGAGAAAAGCGGTGGTGGAAATTTCTCACCCCTCCACCACAGAGGAGGCTACCTGCACCAGAAAGTGGCGGGCGTTGGGGTCGCCGCATCCCTACGCCATTTGAAAAAATTAGAGATGCAGGAGAAAAAGACAGAAGGGGCTATGGGAAGTAGAGGACACCAACCCTCACTCTGACAAAGGGTCAGCCCACCACCACATTGATTATACCATGCCCTAATACCCTAACTTATGCTAGCATTACTATATATTGGATAGTGATTATACCATGCCCTAATACCCTAACTTATGGTAGCATTACTATATATTGGATAGTAATTATACCATGCCCTAATACCCTAACTTATGGTAGCATTACTATATATTGGATAGTAATTATACCATGCCCTAATACCCTAACTTATGGTAGCATTACTATATATTGGAAAGTAATTATACCATGCCCTAATACCCTAACTTATGGTAGCATTACTATATATTGGATAGTAATTATACCATGCCCTAATACCCTAACTTATGGTAGCATTACTATATATTGGATAGTAATTATACCATGCCCTAATACCCTAACTTATGGTAGCATTACTATATATTGGATAGTAATTATACCATGCCCTAATACCCTAACTTATGGTAGCATTACTATATATTGGCTAGTAATTATACCATGCCCTAATACCCTAACTTATGGTAGCATTACTATATATTGGATAGTAATTATACCATACCCTAATACCCTAACTTATGGTAGCATTACTATATATTGGATAGTAATTATACCATGCCCTAATACCCTAACTTATGGTAGCATTACTATATATTGGATAGTAATTATACCATGCCCTAATACCCTAACTTATGGTAGCATTACTATATATTGGATAGTAATTATACCATGCCCTAATACCCTAACTTATGGTAGCATTACTATATATTGGATAGTAATTATACCATGCCCTAATTGGTCTTAAGGGGGGAGTGGCTATTTTTTGTCTATTAATTTATTTATTGATTGATTTATTGTTCAGTGTCATCGCTAGACCTCCATCAAGCTTATATAAACATCCCCTACACCCCCCTTCAAGATAAATCTGTACATTTTTCGGTAGAGAAATGTCCCGGCCGAAGGCCGATTCTCAGAATTACTGGCTCGCTATTACTTGCAAGGAAAAAAATCGACACCTTAATGACACAAAAGGCCTTGAAATGGACAATGAAATGGGGCGCACGTCTTAAAATCTCAATACAATTGGGGCGAAACATGAGAGAGAAAAGAAAAAAAACTACCTGCCCAAAATCCTACCTATCAAGAGTTATAGTCATTAATTAAAGGTGCCCTGATCTTACTGCTAACCCACAATCCTCATTATTAACTACGTCTAGCACCATCTAGCCGTCATTGGTTACCCACTTCACAGCGTTAAATTCCCTTATTAGATGTAGCCTATCCCGTCTTATTATACTCTCATGCCCTTATACTCTATTGTTTCCTGGTGATTGCTGGTGATAAATTGAATCCCTTAGTAGCTGATTTCTCGATACCTAATAGAAAAAATATGAAACTACTTTGGCTGTGGGTCGTATTAATGCCAAGTTTTCATAATTAACCGATTTTCGTGACAAAATATACCTTATAACTGAGTAACAGAGATAGAAACATGACCATTTACCCTCAACTGGGGAAAAAAATGGACTATACCAAGCTACCTGTGTCTTAAGGGGAGATTTCCACTTGAGGGATTTTTTCTGGACCCCTTTCTCCCTCATGTTTAGCCCCATTGCTTTTGAGATTTTAAGACCTTCGCCCTAGTAGTTTGGATATTTTAAGACATTTTGCCCCATTTCTGTCAATTTTAAGACCTTTCGTGCCATTAAGGTGTCTATGTTTTCTTGGCGAGCGATAGCGAGCCTGTAATTTAAGAGCAACCGGCCGGGACATTTTTCTACCGAAAAATGTACAAATTTATCTTGAAAGGGGGTCTAAGGGGTGTGATTTTAAGCTTGATGAAAAAGTAGGGAACAAACTAAATACCTCCCCTTAAGGGGAGATAGGTCGTTTGTTAGGTCTAATAATTCATGTATTAATGTATTTCTTAGTTTCCTCGTTAGACCCCCATCAAGCTTAGAAAAATACACCCCCTAGACCCCTTTTCAAGATAAGTTTGTACATTTTTCGGGTGATAAATGTCCCGGCCGAAGGTAGGATTCTCTTAAATTACAGGCTCGCTCTCGCTCGCCAGGACACAATCGACACCTAAATGGCACGAAAGGTCTTAAAATGGGGCGATATGTGTTAAAATCGCCAAACTAATGGGCCGAACGTCTTATAATCTCAAAACAAATTTGGGGCTTAACACGAGGGAGAAAGGTGTCCAGAAAAACGACCCAACTCCCCTTAATATAGACGCCCACCTCTTCAGCTCCCCAATATCTTGTCAACCCTGTTATTAATATCTTGAACCCCTTTTTTATGCATCCCATCTTGTCCTTATATTATATCTCTAAATTTTCAAGCTACCTGCGGGTAATATAAATACCAAAATCTTCACTATTCGATCCTTATTTACCTAATTAATAAATGCTTGAATCCCTTTCCTTCCAGCATGCGAGCCCAAGTTGGGAGGATCGTCGATGCTCGGCCGTGTTGCAGTGAGGGGTTGCCAGATATCGATTGTCGCTTCCTTTTAAAAGCCCGCGAGGTTGGTGCGCCTGTCAGTGTTGCTTCTGCCAGTGTGTGAAGAGGAGGTGCGCGAGGATGGCCAACACCGAGGTGGAAAATGGGGAGGAGGTTAGTGGATTATTAAGCTCATTTTGAAGTATCTAGCCATGACAGCGAGACCGAGAGGATGTCTGGAATTTTATGATGATGAAATGTCGATGTGGTGGAAATTTTAGTGGCCATTTTTAAGGATATTTGAATGTTTTTGTGGTGGGGATGCTGAATGTTTTTGTGGTGGGGATGCTGTGAGCCTGTCTAAGTATCGAACGTTTAATGGGTCAGTTGGGGTGTTGCGTAAACATAGTGGGTATTTCTGGCAAGAGATGTATGCATTATTCTAAGCCAGATGTTTTATTTAGATACATTTATATTACATTTATATAGAATTCCATACACTCACATGCGGGTTCGAACTCTGAACATGCCGTACTCGAGTTATTGATAATCTTGTATAATCTCCTCACTGGCTTCGTTGTAAATGTGACCTTGCATTAATTGTGGTGGTGAATCGTAGCGAGATAGGTCATGGGTGCATTATTGGATTGTTTATTTTTCTTTGTGTTTTTTATTATTATTATTATTATTATTATTTTTTTTGTTTTTTTTTTTTGTGTGTTTTTTTTTTAAGGTAAAAAGGCTGTCCGTGGTCTCTTCAATTTTTTACCTTATCTTTCTATATAATATTATATTTTTGTTTGGTTTCCTCCCTAGGCCTCTATCAAGCTTAAAAAAAAAACACCTGCTAGACCCCTCTTCAAGATAGATTTGTAAATTTTTCGATAGAAAAATGTCCCGGCCGATTCACCGAAGGCCGATTCCTATGAAAATGACAGGCTCGCTATCGCTCGCCAGGAAAAAACCCGACAACTAAATGGCACGAAAGGTTTTGATATCTACAAAGAAATGGGACGACAAGTCTTAAAATCGACAAACTATGGGGCTAATGTCTTAAAATCTCTAAAACTAATGGAGCTAAACATGAGAGAGAATGGGGGCCAGAAAAACGAACCATTCCCCCCATAAAGAATATTTGATGACTGTATTTCACCTTTATAATAGCGTATGGGTTTATGTAGGTTACGATGATTTTGTTTTTTTTGTGGATGAGGGAGATAAAAGGTAAATTTGCTTGTGACGAGTGCCTCTCCCAGAGTTGAAAGAGTAACAGGTCAAAATCAAGGAACCGTCGAGCCAAAATGCCTGGACACACGGAGTTTGAAGCAATTTAAGTCATAGGATGAGGGAAAGACTGATTCAGGGAGACAGAGTTCCAGAGGTCAGCTGTTGAATAAAAGTAAGATTGGGAGTATCGTTTCACTCATGGGTTGGAGAGTTGCACAGAGTAAGGGTGGGATTGTGTTGCAAGACGGGTGTGTGTGAAGTTTAGTATACTGTAGGTCTATTCTGGCTTCGAACTACTTGAGCGGAGATTTTTCTACTTGAGGGATTTTTTTGTTCTTGACCCTTTTCTCCCTCATGTTATCCTACCGAAAAATTTACTAATTTATCTTAAAAGGGGGTTAAGGGACTCAAAGGGAGTGTAATGTTAAGTTTCATGCAGGTCTAGGGAACAAATTAAAAACCATAACTCATATCTCTCACCGATCCATCCACTCACTCACAGACAACACGCAGCTGCATGCACGACCTCCCGAAATCCATCCTTCCGAATCCTCCCTTCCTCGCGAGGGACAGAGTCCACCTGGCCAGGCTGAGATGCGGACACCATCCAGCTCTCCTGAGCTATCAGAAGAGGACTGGATGACTCAGTTGTCGACGCCTGCCCGGGATGTAACACAGCACCCCATACCATTAAACACATCATAGAAGACTGCATCTCACACAACCACTTACGCCAACAACACAATCTACACTCAATGAGAGCTCTGTGGGAAAGCCCGATCGTGGCCCATGGCCTTTCTCAGGGACTCGGGGCTGTTCGGCCAGGCAGCTTAGGGAACAACAACAACAACAACAACAACAAATTAAAAACCTTCCCTTAGGGTGTGGTGGCTGCTTTTTTGGTCTATAAATTCATGTATTCATATATTTTTTAGTTTCCTCGCTAGACCTCCCTCAAACTTAGAAAAACAAATGGGGCTAAACACGAAGGAGAAAGGGGTAGAGAAAAGGACTACCCATTTCCTCTTAACCTACCGGTACTGTAGGAGCGACTGGGAATATGGGATGCTGGGTTGAACAATCGGTATTTACGCTAACATAGTCACTCCTTATATTTAGAAAACGTCTCCCTATTTTATGTAGGCAAACTATATACAGCAGACGCTACTATACATCCATATACAATATAATATATATATATATATATATATATATATATATATATATATATATATATATATATATATATATATATAGGCCTTCTGTATATTTATATTAGGCTTCGATTTGCTAACGTCGTTTTATTATTTGCTACTAACTTAACTCGAATGTTCACAATGAATACACAGGTACCGGTATTTATTGAATATTGAGCTTCTATGATGTAAACGTACTGATGCAACTAAAATTACAAGTATTCATAGGTAGGTACTTTCATTTATGTAACTCGTTAAGGGGTAGAGCAAATTAACTGTAAAATTCCACACCTATTCCCTGGCTGACTCTTCCTAAATGGTAGAACGATGCAACTATAATTACAAGTAGTCATAGGTAGGTACTCTTAATTTATGTACCGTAGGCTAACTCGTAAAGGGCTAGATTATAGACTGTAAATTTCCACACCTATTCCCTGGCTGACTCTTCCGAAATGGTAGAAATATTCGATCGATTATGCAAGTAATTTCTAGGTTATATAGGTTAGTGGTTAAGATTGTTCGCTTACTTATATTGAATAGACTATACTTTATTATGATATTAACCTATTTCATGCTATTATAATGACTAGGACAACATAACTCATATGACGTGCAGTATGTTACTCATGTGAACAGTAGTTGCAAAACATTAACATATTAATGAAGTGGTACATACCATAAGTACATATGTCCATTTCTAGTATCTTTTAACGTCAAATTATGGTAAACGTAATGTTCCCAAGCCAAAGTAGAATACTGTACTTCAACTGCAGTTTCAATGAGCGAGAGAGAGAGAGAGAGAGAGAGAGAGAGAGAGAGAGAGAGAGAGAGAGAGAGAGAGAGAGAGAGAGAGAGAGCTAGCTTTCAAGTAATTGTATTTGGTGTTGTGTTTACTTGTGGTAGGGTTGCTATATACTGTATGTAATTCAATTATATTACCATTAATACTTTTCCTTCCATTTATATATACCGGTATATATATATATTTTTTTTTTTGTATTATAACATAATTATTGAGCCAGGCTGTGCATAACCTGTATATGAAGGCAATTACCCGTAGCCAAGCTTGCCAAGTTTATCGGGAAATTTTCACAAGACATACTTCTATATCTCCAGGACGATCACGAACATTCACTGTAACTAAAATAGACCTACCGAATTTAGGCTAAACTAACAAAATCAATACTAACTTACTCTAAAAGAAACTGACTTATCGTATTCTAAGCTAACAACAACAACAACGGTACTGGTAAGTTTAATATAATTGAGGTAACCTAACCTTAAGGGGAGATGGGTCGCTTTTCTGGACCCCCTTCTTCTCATCTTTAGCATAATAGCTTTGAGGTTTTAAGACGTTCGTTCCGTTCGTTTGGCGATTTCGTGGACCCCCTATGTTTTCGTGGACCCCCTATGTTTTCGTGGACCTCCTATGTTTTCGTGGACCCCCCTATGTTTTCGTGGACCCCCTATGTTTTCGTGGACCCCCTGTGTTTTCGTGGACCCCCTATGTTTTCGTGGACCCCCTATGTTTTCGTGGACCCCTGTGTTTCGTGGACCCCCGTATGTTTTCGTGGACCCCCTATGTTTTCGTGGACCTCCTATGTTTTCGTGGACCCCCTATGTTTTCGTGGACCCCCTATGTTTTCGTGGACCCCCTGTGTTTTCGTGGACCCCCTATGTTTTCGTGGACCCCCTATGTTTTCGTGGACCCCCTGTGTTTTCGTGGACCCCCGTATGTTTTCGTGGACCCCCTATGTTTTCGTGGACCCCCTATGTTTTCGTGGACCCATTATGTTTTCGTGGACCCCCTATGTTTTCGTGGACCCCCTATGTTTTCGTGGACCCCCTATGTTTTCGTGGACCCCCTATGTTTTCGTGGACCTCCTATGTTTTCGTGGACCCCCTATGTTTTCGTGGACCCCCTATGTTTTCGTGGACAACCATATGTTTTCGGTGGACCTCCTATGTTTTCGTGGATCCCCTATGTTTTCGTGGACCCCCTATGTTTTCGTGGACACCATATGTTTTCGTGGACCCCCTATGTTTTCGTGGACCCCCTATGTTTTCGTGGACCTCCTATGTTTTCGTGGACACCATATGTTTTCGTGGACCCCCTATGTTTTCGTGGACCCCCTATGTTTTCGTGGACCCCCTATGTTTTCGTGGACCTCCTATGTTTTCGTGGACACCATATGTTTTCGTGGACCCCCTATGTTTTCGTGGACCTCCTATGTTTTCGTGGACCCCCTATGTTTTCGTGGACCTCCTATGTTTTCGTGGACCCCCTATGTTTTCGTGGACCCATTATGTTTTCGTGGACCCCCTATGTTTTCGTGGACCCCCTATGTTTTCGTGGACCCCCTATGTTTTCGTGGACCCCCTATGTTTTCGTGGACCTCCTATGTTTTCGTGGACCCCCTATGTTTTCGTGGGACCCCCTATGTTTTCGTGGACACCATATGTTTTCGTGGACCTCCTATGTTTTCGTGGATCCCCTATGTTTTCGTGGACCCCCTATGTTTTCGTGGACACCATATGTTTTCGTGGACCCCCTATGTTTTCGTGGACCCCCTATGTTTTCGTGGACCTCCTATGTTTCGTGGACACCATATGTTTTCGTGGACCCCCTATGTTTTCGTGGACCCCCTATGTTTTCGTGGACCCCCTATGTTTTCGTGGACACCGGACCCCCTATGTTTTCGTGGACCTCCTATGTTTTCGTGGACCCCCTATGTTTTCGTGGACCCCCTATGTTTTCGTGGACCCCCTATGTTTTCGTGGACCTCCTATGTTTTCGTGGACCCCCTATGTTTTCGTGGACCCCCTATGTTTTCGTGGACCCCCTATGTTTTCGTGGACCCCCTATGTTTTCGTGGACCTCCTATGTTTTCGTGGACCCCCTATGTTTTCGTGGACCCCCTATGTTTTCGTGGACCCCCTATGTTTTCGTGGACCCCCTATGTTTTCGTGGACACCATATGTTTTCGTGGACCCCTATGTTTTCGTGGACACCATAATTATGTTTTCGTGGACACCCTATGTTTTCGTGGACACCATATGTTTTCGTGGACCCCCTATGTTTTCGTGGACA